>CAEGAG010268414.1:0-94256 GCA_903067065.1 Brachyrhaphis terrabensis | reverse complement strand
TCCATCCATCCATCCATCCATCCATCCATCCATCCATCCATCCATCCATCCATCCATCCATCCATCCATCCATCCATGCATCCATCCATCCATCCATTAAAAAACATTGTAATGCACAGATTTAGCAGTGATCCTTCATGCTGAGGGAAAGCTAAAGCACTGTGCAGAAGTATTTGCCCTCTCTGGCAGCCTGTGGTGTAGTGGTGGAGCCAGCGCCCCATATAACGAGGCTATAAGTGCCTGACACAGCCATCTGGGATTCACTTCCTAACCTTTCGATCTGTGCTGCATGTCGCCCCCACCTCCGTCTCTCTGCCCATTTTCCGCCTGATTGCTGTCAGTAAAAATCTTTAAATAGAATAAATGCTGTCTTATGGAATTTCTTCTGTTTTAGCATGTTCCAGATCACCAAACTCATTTAAAATTCAGACAAAGATAAACTGAGTAAATTAAAAATAGCTAATGATTAAGCTATTTCCTCATTACTAAGAGGAAAATGTTTCTGAAAAAAAGCTTTCTTTTTCTCAATGCCTTTTAAGTCAACTTGTTACAAGAAGTGTTTTCTGAAACCTCTGAGTTCAGTACAACTGATAGTGGCCATTTCTTGAGAAAACAACACATAAAAAAAAAAAAAAAACTCAGCTGCAGCATGATAAAAGGTAGACTAGCCTGCACTTGTTTAGGCTTTATTTAATCTGAGAACTTTAATCTGGTTTACACTACAATCATTCATTCACCTGTTCACACTGCATCTCTCCTAGTTTGATTTATTCTAGACACTGTAGTCTGATCACTGTTTGCCATCAACAAGAGAAGCATTTTTTCCCTTGAGTCTACATTTTATTGTTTATGTGACACTAATAAAAGACATTTCTTTTTATAAAACACAGTTTATTCTCTGTCAAGATTCTAAGATCATGTGAATGTGCAAATACTAGACCTTGGGCTATTAGACTGGATGTTACTCATCTGGCCCTTAATAAGCATTGGCAAGGTAAAAGCCATACCTTTTAAATTGGAACATTCAGCGTCTGGTGTTCTCATGAATTTCTCATAGCTATAGAGATTTTAAGAGCTCACCAAACCTATATTTATTAGATTTTGGATGGATGAGTCAGAACAAAATCACTAAAAATAAACCATTCCAACATGATGACTTAGAAATCAATTTGAAGGGACAGATTTATACATTTAAAAAGTCGACAAGATGAAGACTAATAAGAAAGAAAGGTTTATCACAACCTTGGTATGTGACTCTCACTTAGTGTAGCCAGTCACTAATATCTATAGAAGGGGTGCATGGTTAAAGATTCTAAAGGATGGTTCTTTTGGAATAATGTGCTGAGGACTGATGTGGGGGCTTTGCAGCTGCTGGCACTATTGTCTCACTACAGGAAGTTTCTGGGTTCACCTCTCAACCAGGAACTTTCTCCATAAAGTTCATGTTTTTCCCTCTGCGTGGGTAGTCTGCTTTCCATCTACACTCCAGAAACTGCCAAGGATGAGTAATAAAGACTTAAAACTGTATTACAGTGTTTTGTGACATTTATTGTTATAACACTAGAAGTCATAATAACATGATAATTGTGCTCATCAGGAGAAATTTCTCAGGTTTACAGAAGGTTCTTTTACTTCTAAGCCTCACATCTTTTATGCATCATCTACAGCTATCAAGTCCATTAACTTTGATTGTTTGTTTTCCCTCTGTTTATTTTTTCTGTTCAAAGAAGTTTCACTTGGCCTGTTTTTTCTCTTTAACGGTGGCACCTTCCTGGAGGGTGGCCAACTATTGTGGCCATTATTTACGGTCGGTTTTTATAGATGAAACACACAGCATGTTTGTCCAGAATGAGAAATTGCTGTAAAGGCAGCGCTTGATGCAGTCAGCTGGATTTCCTCCCATTTAGAATTCACATTCAGCTTTTCACCATCTGGGAGAATTAGGAAGAGGCAGTGATATTTTAAACATAGTCAAGACACACCATATGGTTGCCAACATAAATCATTAAGGGTAATCCCTGTCATTTGCCTCCCATGTAAACAGATCATTTTCTTTGCTGCCAGGCAGCGCGGGATGATTTGGCAAGTTAAAATTGCATCCAGCAGCTGACACAACTGAGTGAAATGGAAGGACGTGGATCTAATAAAGTGCTGTATTTTATTTTGTGGTCTCTGTTTACACTCGTTCCCTTTCCTCCCACTCTCCTGTAGCTACACTAATGGATTAAACTTTTTGAAAGGACAGAGGTGAAACATTTGAGTATTTTTTTGTATAACCTTATATGTAAAACAGTTATTACAAGCTCTTATTTCTCAGAAATGTTTACAGTGATCCAGGATCTGCATGCTGTCTCCGATTTTTAATGCAGGTCACTGACACACTGGACCCCTACTATTTCTCCCTCTTTTTCACAGTGGTAGCAAATTTGAGTGCTGCTGTTCACAGGTCACTGGGCTCAGTTGCCTCGGGATTTTGGACATTGGAACAATGTTAGCTTCCATGAAACATGAGATAACGGTTAAGCAGAGGATGAAGGACGACAGATGCTAATTAGCTTGGAAAGGCCATTGGACATGCCCTTGAAGGGTTCCTGCAAGTGTTTATCAATTCATATAATTCATTATATCAAGAACGGCAAAAGGGACTTTTTTCGTCTTATCTTCTATATTCAGTCTGAAACTTTATGATAATGGGTAGAAGAATTCACATGAGAAAATTATGTGTATGCTAAAATGTAGACCCTTAAAATAAGCTGTTTGGCCAAATGTGCTTGTGGACAGACACTGCTTTTCAGAAACTGGCTTTTTGCTTTCCATCGCTTAAATATAATGAATTTTTAATGAAAAACCTCATAACCCTGGGGGTTATGTGTTTGCTGCTTCATATCCAAGCCTGCTTTTGAAAACTGAAAAAACTGTTCGGGCAAAATTAAATACTGCTTCAAGTCCAAACATCTGAAGTCTGTAGAAAAAGGATTGCGCCATTACCATTTCACCCAAATCTCAAATGAACCTTTGAAGTTTGAGTCTTGAGGTTACATCTCAAACGGATCAACCTTCTGATGTTTTAAATTCTTACAATTCTGACATTCCTACACACTGTACTTGTTTAAGTAATGCAATGGTCAGTCTGTCACAATGCCATCTTTTAACTTTAATATTGTAGATCATCATCAAAGAAAGAAAAACATAAAATAAACCTATTTAATCCACAAAATATTCACTATGTTGTGGAAATAAGTTATTTTCTAAATAATAATTTCACTTTTTAATGAAAGCTAAAGCATCTCAGGGCTACAAGAAAATTTAACTATTGCCCAAACCTAATGAGTACTTATGTCCTTCTAGTCTGATAAATGCGACAGTGACTTTGTTTCTCATCTTTTCATGAATGCCGTCAGATCAGGGCATAATGTGTTTACATATTTTATCCTTATTGTATCACAAGTTCAGTTTAATCGATCGCTTGATTCTAATGGTCTGACAGAAAGCAGGCCTCTGTATGGGTATTTAACAGAAGGAAATCACTTCCAGGTTTGTGTTTTCTTTCTTTATAATATCATTGTTCTGAAACATTTAAGTGTGGAACAAAGCTAAAAGAAAAAGAATTCCAGAAGCGCCTGCATTAAATATAACATTAGTCTATTTCCTCATGCTTTACATCATAGGACTTTTTTTTCCCCTGTGTGACGTAATTTGAAATCTGTCTTGTATTACATACTGACTAGACAACCATGAAGTGAGCATGACTGAGAATCACAGCAGAGTCTAGCCACAGAAAACTTACCATTACACCCATGTAAAGGCGAGTATTGTGCCTGAACCTATTCATTATGTTGTGCATCACAGCTAATATGCTGTAAAATTCCATTCTTTCCGGTGGCAGAAAGCAGAGCCTGTGCTGGGTGTGGAATACAAGCTTGGACAAGAACTCACCCACTCATGCTGAGTAATTCATGACGCATGTCGCAACTTCATGTATGAGCCAGATAGCCTGAAGCTGCAGCTCTTCTGTGACGCTTCAGTTTTGTCAAGTGCAAGCGTATCACAACAGCCATTATGTAGTATACAGTACACACAACCTGCAGGGGGATGATAAAGAGCTGAGTTTGTGGCAAAACTTTTCAAGCTAAGTCAAAAATCACAGCTTTAAAGGGTTAGAAGCAAAGGCAAGGGAAAATGGGGGATTCACGTTCCGGTGTCTTCTGTGACATGAGAAAGACAGGAGAAAGTGCAATGAGATGGGTGTGTTGTTTGATGTGTCTCCAAAACTGAACATAATTTATGATGTGCTGAAGACTTGAACAGTTTCCAATATGTTTTCCAGTCAATATAGTGAGAGCATACACTTTTGTTAAAGCAGTTTCACACAGTTTCAAGCGTAGTTCCAATGTGTTTCCCATACCCTAATTAAAATGCTACATGAAGTGGAGTACTTATCATCACTCACCAGGTCGCTAAATATGCAAATATATTTTCTTATGTCAACCCTAACTTGCAGCTGAATCTTTTAGCCAGTTTCTACAGTGACAACAAAGGCAACATGCATCATGATTTTAGCATAAACAGTTTTTATTGTAAGATTAGATTCTTGTTTGCCAAATTATGTAACGGGTTTTTCCATTACATAAGAAAGAAAATTTGGAAGAAGAGATAAGCTTGTTCACAAAAGCTGATTTGCTGGAGAAGAGTGGACAGGCAGAAATCTTGAAGTATGCTGCTGCTTGTATCATCGCAGCAAACTCCCTTTATAAGCATAAATGTACTTCCTTTTGTATGTTCTGTATGTTCCTGTTCCCTTTTGTCCTTTGTGTAATTTCAGTTTTGTTTTTTGTTTTTTGTCTGTGACACTATTGTTTAAAGACAGTCCGGGTGTTGAACCTGTTTTGAGTCCAAAACGTTAGTGTATTATATCCCTTTTCATTATTATTCACAGCTGTTTTAAACTTTGGACTACATGCGACATACATCAGAAAAAGTAGTATAATAAATATATATTTATTTATTTTATTAACTACCATTAAGAATGCAAAAAGAGATCAAAGAGCTGTTTAACTTATCTTTTTGGAAGTAATTTTTCCTATATGAAAGATGACAAAGCCTTACGGCATCTTTTGTGGTCTTTCTTTGCATATTCTTTAACGTTGTATAACCCAAAGGAAACTGCTAAGGGAAGGGAATTTTCTATCATGTGCATTTTGTCATGCTCTTCCTAAGGAGGAAGGAAAAAGCGTGAGAAAGTGAGTGAAGGAGGAGCTTTCATGAGCAGGTGTGTCTACCTTCGTGAGTGCTTGTCTGTTATCATTATCTCTGACGTGATACCTTCTGCTAGTATATAAAGGCAAAGGCGTAATTCATCTGCTTCAGATTCACACTTACAAAGTTCAAGTTTGCTAATTGTTGACTTCAGCTCTGGGCATCATTGCTATTATGAAGATGAGGAATCTTCTTCCAGCGGTTTTTCTTGGACTTCTTGCCATGATCCACTCCTCACCTATTGACTGTAAGATATGTATTTCTTTCTATAATATTTAATTTTCAAATCAATAATACATTATTAGAATATATTTGATGATATAATTGTAACAATTAATTGAGAAGTAAAAAAAATATAGCTTTAAGAGATTGTCACTTAATTCTGAACATGCTGTAGTATGACAAACCAAATCGAATTTTTTTATTCTATAGTATGTAGTCTTTTAACTTTACACTGTGACTCAGCATGTAACCAGAATTCTGTGTGTATTTTAGCTCTAACTCCTGCATGAGTCATATTTCTTAGCTGCTGCTCAAATCTCAACGCCACCCCCAGAGAACACACAGAGGGCTTTGTAAAAAAAAAATTGTGAGCTGCTCCAGGAGGTGCATTTATGTGTTGATCTTGATTACTGTGAAACCAAATATCAGCAAATAGTTGTTACACCAGTTTGGGCAACAACTAATCTCAGAGGGGGATACACCATATCTGAACATAACTGAGCAAAAAAGAAAAAGAACATGACTTAAAGTTAAGGCCCTTAACTTTTTCAATGTAACAGACCAGGTTATTGTTTTCAATGATGGAGAGAGAGTTTCCTACCTTTTCTGCATTAGTATAGGTATTATTATCTAATATCTAAAAGTATTAATGCAAGTTTTTTTTATATTTTACCATCAATTTGTTGATAAAAAAAAAAAAAAAGTTAAATAGTCCTTCAAACTTTTAGCTATGTAAAAAGGAACAATGAAGAGAACAAACAAAATAAATAAAAATGTCCTAAATGTGAATTCTGAGTCCTCACCATCAGTGATCATGAGTCAGGGTATGGTGAGACAATTGTCTGTTGCCAAAAAAAATCTCTGAAATGTTGCAAGAATAAGACATTATCAAACACAAATTGAAATGTCACTTTTCCAACTAAAACAAAGAAATCCATACAAATAAGAAACAAACTTCTAACTTCTAAAAATGTAAATAGCATGTAATAATTCACAAATGTACATTTGTAAGGCCAAAACAAACATTAGCATGCTTACCGGTGAGCTTGCTCCATTATTTGTTCTATTGCATCCTCTTCAACAATTATCCTTTCCTAGTAAAAGGAAAGGTGTGTCAAATTTTAAGAATGATGCTTTGTCAAAGCGCCGGTCTCTTTTGTTACCCAAATATTAGTCACACAGGTTAATTATTATAGTTCCCACCACACCTCATGTCAAAGAGGAGTGTAAAACAAGCTAACACAAGAACTCATGGTTCAAGGTTCTGTTGTAATACATAAAAGAGCTTAGTAACTTTCCTTTCCATTCATGTCAGGACCAGTTTGTAAATATATTAGTTTATCTATAGATTTTTTTTTTGTTTGTTCTAGCTATGACCCAGATCCCTGCCAGGTCAGAGGAGGACGTCCTAGAAGAGGCCATGACTGATGGGTTCCTTGTTGAACACTTTGCTGGCCCCTCATTCACAACTGAGCCACCCAAAATAAATACAACAGTTCAGGCATCCCAGCATCCATATTTGGAAATCTTACCTGAAGGCAGCGGTTTCTACCCTACTTCTACGACTGAATCACATGAAACGACCACAACAAACTTGCAGACATTCTTTGTTGACTCAAGTGAGGGCAGTGGTTTTCTCAGGACACCTACTTCACCAACAACCGAAACACCTGAAATCACTAGAACTATTTCTCCATCTCCACAAGTGACCTTTGAAACCCCAGTTGAGAGAAGTGGCTTCACAGAATCCCCTACAACAGAATCATCCAAGCTATCTACAACAATTCTACAGACGAGCACAGATTTCCTAGCAGATGGTAATAGGGACAGTTCAGTTTTCAGTTTAGGTCCCATGACAACATCTCCAAGTGCTTCAACTGCATCGACCCCCACCTCCACAAAGGAGTCTGTGCAATCACCATTCATTGAAGATTCTCTAAGGCCACTAGAGAAAGGCTTTAGCAGAAGATTAGGAACAAATCAAGATGAGGTCTTTGCCGATGGAGTTTCAACAAAACAAGTTCATCACCCTCATGGTAAATTTTCTGTAAATAATTATGATTATACATAAATTAAATATTTGATAGAACAATATTGTATTGTCCTAGAGAATGTTTAATTCTGAGTTGTTCTGTTTCTTAAGTATCAACAGAAGATGAAAGCATGCACAAAGGACACAGCACACCTGGTAAGTTTAGGCATATTTTTTAATATATGTTTGTGGCTCATTAATGCCATTAAAATAACCAGTTTTCCCATTTGTCCAGATTGGATCATCATCCTTGCATTTCTAGTTGCTCTGGCTGCACTTGTAGCTCTTTGCGCTGCCATTGCTACCAGAGACAAGTAAGACCCAACTGTTAGAATACCAATCACTATTTTTACTTCTACACTCTTTAAGTGCTGAATTAACTTTTTGTTGACTTCCTAATGTGTAGATGGAATGGTCCACAGCAGACATCTGAGAAAGAAACTAATGCTTCGAACCAGAAGAGGGAGCAGGAGATGCAGACTTTCCTGCACAAAGAAGAGCCCAAAGAGAATGGAATGGAAACTGAGTACACGGTCATTCCACTGGACGATCTTGCTGACCATCATTCATACGACTGAGTTTGAGAGACCGACCCTATGCAGACTCAACTGTTATATAGAATATAAAATTTGAACACAGAAACAAAACTTGACAGATTTTTTTTAATCAGATTTTTTTCTGGGCTTTATCTGGCAGTCAAAATTGTGCTCTGTTTGTCTTTTTTCTTCTTTTTTAAAGATGCCTTTCAAAAGCTTTAACGAGACCTGTACTTGAAATGTAAAAAAAAAAAAAAATGGCTGAGATATTTATTGCCATAATCAACTCTTTTCATTACTTGTAAGATAGACAGCCATTCATGTGTGGAGCACAAATGCATTTTATTTCATTTCAACAAGGAAAGATTTCACAATGTATATTATTTTTTTCCTTTTGTTACTTTCTTACGATTTTATATTTTTAAAATGTGAATTTGTTTTAATATTATTTGGGAGTCTCGATAGTAATCTTATTGAATAATGTATTGTGAGTTCTAACTTATATGAAACTGCTCTGCTGCTTTCCCATTTTCATTTTGCAAGCTGGGAGCACTGTACAGGGCTCAGCCTGCTAACTCCACTGCTCTTCCTTCTCCCACACACCACTTCAAAGGTTGTGAAATGCACTTGCCGAATATTCATTGCATCCCACGTCAAACAGGAAATAAACACAACAGAAACACATCGGTAAATATTTATCTGTGTTTTTATTTAATATTTACACACATGTATTAAAAGATTTACGCACACTGTTTTCTGGACAAATCCTTCAGTACAAGTCCATTCAGTTCTGTTTGCATGTAGTCTGCCAATGTTATGAACAGGGAAAATGTTATTCATTCTTCAATATATGCATTGAATAAAAATGAAAATATTTAATATATCTGAAATTTTACATGATATAAGTAAACAAAAACAAAATGAGTCCAACTCACTAATAATGTATATTTCAAATCAGAAGACCAATGAAAAATGAACTTTGATGCATTTCACATATAGCTGATTTTAAAAATATAATAAAATTATGCACAGTTAGTCTTTCAAGGTGACAAAGCCACACAAATCAGAGGGCTTGATGGTTTTATTCATGTAGGCATAATGTAGCTGCCAACATCAAGTTGAACACACACTCAAAGCCACCTCAGCAGAATCAGAACCAAAAAATACAGGCTGCATGGGATCAATCATAAAATGTGCTCTTTTTAAAAAAAAAAAAAGTGAAATAGTTTTAGTACGTCTTTATCTTACTCTTTCACAGCCCATCAAAATGTCTATTAGGCCAATAAATAAGTACAGAAATAGCATTGCTCTGTTATTGCTTAACACTGTTAATAAGAATAGTCTTTTTTAGAAATATTTAGGATAGCAAAAACACTTGTGACAAAAAAAGTCAAGTCTATACACTTGATTTGTATATCTCTAAAATGAATATATACACAAAGTGCAAGCAGGCACTTTAAACAAGGATGTATAAGCTGCTGCTTATAAAAAAAATAATCCATTTGTTTGCTAGGATCAATTAGGGTTTCTTAGACTGTGATACTCAAAAACATGTGAAAACAACATTCAGTGACCTTGTTGTTACAGTGCTGGATTTGTGAAAGTGCTGGAGGCAAAATTTAGTGTGCACTTGCTAAACAGATGTGACCATAGATAATTGAGTCTAGATCCAATTACAAGCTTGTTATTTATATGCAAATCTGATGTGAAAAATCTACAAAGTCTAAAACAATCTTGTGAGAAGGCCCAGCCATCCTCAAATGCTGTGTTTTCTCTGCAAATGTATCGGGTGAACTAAAGTCCACTAAGAGGTTTAGTAATGTCAGTCTAGAAATATTTTAGTCAAAGTGATCACACTCTGAATGTGACATCTTAAAGGCAAGGTTGTTATATAGCACAGAAAAAAGATCAGTTTGTAATAAAACACACAAAACTATGTCCTACTTAGATTTTCAGAGAAAAACTTTTTTTTTGTTTGTTCTCTCTTGTTGAACCACTAGCTTTCTTTTCCTTTGAATCTTTGCTCTTTTCAGCCCCAAAATGCACCGAAATAACCAAACATCCTTCCCAGGTCACAGGCAAGCAGACACTCATTGGTTCATAAGTAAGAACAGACACATAAAGTAGAAATAGATAAATAAATAAATAAATAAACACAGTAACCCATTTCCTCTCCTCAACACATTCTGTTCTGTTTGTTGCCACTTTTAGAAGCCACTCCCTGTCTTAAGTCTTAAGCTTCACTTCTTAGGCTTGACCACGTGTCTGACGGTATAATCCCATAAATCAAACAGTCAGAGGTAATGCAATGCTTAACAGTCCTGTACTTTACGATAACGCCAGCAGAAGCAGGGCTTCATTTTGGTTATGTTCCTTTTAGCCTTTGGATAAATCAAACAGCAATGAAAGTTACACATTTGTGAATGTCAAATATTTAATGACGAAGCTCGCATTTCAAATTTCTTACTCCATTCTGATTCGTTGCTACAATTTTGACTGCCAAGGCAATTTCTCCAACATTTTCATGTCTTTGTCCCTTAGGCCATGGAGCAAGTGCTTAAACACAAC
This sequence comes from Brachyrhaphis terrabensis, assembly GCA_903067065.1. Taxonomy (NCBI): domain Eukaryota; kingdom Metazoa; phylum Chordata; class Actinopteri; order Cyprinodontiformes; family Poeciliidae; genus Brachyrhaphis; species Brachyrhaphis terrabensis. Next base: position 83,642 of record CAEGAG010268414.1, on the reverse strand, counting down.
AGTAAAGAAATCAGTTGTCTTGACAAGAAAGGAAGAATGCAGCAACCCTGAGTAAGGTCCTGAGTGTCGTCAGCCAACTATTTGACTCATTCGAAGAATTGCTTGAAGCAGAAAAGTTCATTCCAGTTTAAGTGCATGCATAGACTTCCAGACGTAAGATCAAATTTAAGATGCAAAAGCACAGTGTCCTCCAGCTGTTACCCAGGCGAGAAAGGGAACCCTTCGTTGACTTGCAGAAAAGTTTCCATTCTGTCATCTCATTGTCCTTGCACAAAATATACCATTTTTTTTTATTTGTTTGTTTGTTTATTTTTATTAAATTAGTGTCCTCAGAAAGTTACAACTGGTCAAATTCAGGCTAAAGTGCTGAATCTGCATTACTTGAAATTCCACGGATCCTCCTCAACAATAGAGAACTCTGGAGTGTTGCCATTTTTGCCGTTTTTGACCTGCAAGCAATTATCAAAAACAGCTAACTATTTGGGCCAAGGCACCATCATTAACAAATACTTAGTGGTTGTGGGAAGAGAAGCCATTCCTTCATTACATTCAAAGCATTAGCTGGTTGACAGACTTTAGTTTACAAATCCCCCCAAAAAAGTCAAATATGCCATATCACAAACAAATGGAATGATACAGAGGTTCTGTTTACATGTTCCTCTAACTGAGAACACCAACACATTTCTCCAAAGTTGGTCATGTATCTTATGGATTCTCTCCCCAACCGAATTACAATACTTGATAGTAAATCACAGGCAGTGTACACAAACAGAACTACAAAAATAAGTCTGAGAGGCATTTATGAATGTAATGCATCACTAGCGATGACATATGGTGAATCAGCAGTCTTTATGCATACCACTGGCTGCAAAAGAATTTAAAAAGTTGTCTGTTGATTGACGAGTGTAATTTGGTTAGGGTTGCCATAAATACATGTCCAATTAGACAAAGCAAATAAAAAAAATTACACCACAAAAAATAAATAAATAAAAGTAAAATGTAAGCATTCACAAGAAAACACAGTGTTGTTAAAGTTTAAAAAATACTTTTTTTTTGTATTTATATGACTTCTTGATTAATAAAACGAAAAAGTACAGACTTTGCTTTTGCTGAACCTGGTATCACAAAAACTGCTTTTTCGTTCCAATTATGGGTGAACAAATAAATATGGATATATTTATTTTAGAGTTTCACCACTTAGAAATATATTTTCATGAATGAAAATATCACAAGTGCTATATGACCAAAGACACATACAGGGATCAATTAAAGAAAGAAAAAAGAAAGCACACCAATAGGACAAACACAAAGCTGAGGGGCTTCTCTACATACAAGTCTCTATGTCCGTTAATGTGAAATGTACCTTGCAGTCGTCTATCAGGATTGAGTTGTTGTGAGCATACATATTCTGGTTGGTGTTGTTTTCATAGAAAGACTGCGTCTTTGCCATCTCAAAGTCATCCATCCGGCTCTGCTGGGCATCATACATGTCTAGTTCGTCTTTGGAAAGGTGGTAAACAATTCCGGCACCGTAGGAGTCCCCGACCACATTAACGGAGGTGCGGAAACGATCGCTGCATGTTGATAAATGATAGAAAGAACAAATACATGAGCAAATTATCACAACAAACTGCAAACATTAGTGTTGTTCTATTAGATAGATATGGTTCAAACTCTCATATCACCTCAAAAATTGTATGACTTGGTTCTAAATATTGAACATTTATTTTCTGATCTTCAGTTGGTTTTCTCTTTATGTCTCTTTTTTGAAGTTTTGATGTCATAAACATTACATATCATCATTTAAAAAAATCTAATTGATTGTGATGTTCATCGTAGTGATGTGATTTTCTAAAATTACCTAACTCTTTACATTGCTTCTAAAATCCTAAATTTTAAAATCAACCTAATGCTAATATGGTCTTCAGCCCTTAAGTTTTTAATAATGAAAGCAGCGTTTGTGTACAACTCACAGCAGCCAATCAACAGCGACCAGGAGGCTTATGTCCTGAGTGGGGAGTCCCACTGCTGTGAGAATCAGAAGCATGGTCACAAGTCCTGCACTGGGAATACTGGCAGCTCCAACACTGGCCAAGGTGGCTGTCATGCTAAACAGGAGACAAATTCATCTCTTAGCAGGATAGGCCAAAGGCTGAATGTTTTAATTTTTCCTTGCAAGTATTGAATGTAAATGCAGTAGAAATACCATAAATAAGAGATTCACAACTAATGTCTGGATATTCGAGGAATAAATAAACAAACAAACCAATCCTGGAAGAATTTAAGGTTGCTTGGTTTAAATTATTTGAGAACATTTTAAGCTTAGTGAAGAATAAATGAAAATATGATGAATGGTATTTATGATTTGACCATTTTAAAAACTCAAGGAAAATAGAGTAATACAATGCAATTGTAACTTTTGTCTCTAGCCACATCCTCACCTCACAGTGACTATCTGGCCCCAGTCCAGCTCAATCCCATTCATTTGAGCGATAAAGATGGCCGCCACTGCCTCGTAGAGCGCCGTACCGTCCATGTTAATGGTGGCCCCCACAGGGAGGACAAAGCGTGTGACCCTCTTGTCAATGCCCAGGTTTTCCTCTAAGCATCGGAATGTGACAGGCAAAGTACCAGCACTGGTGAATCAAAAGACAAAAACATTCTCCATGACGACAGTGATATTTAGGTTTTATACTCCACTTTCATTTATAGCTAAATCTTAAAACAATAACAACTCTTCTAGACTGTCGGTAATTATTATTATTATTTTTTTTTTTTTTTATCAGGTCTAGACATGAACAAAGAACAGTGAGCCATTACAAAAAATATGTGAAATTATCTAGATGGCCGCATAAAATTGTATAATTCAACTGACACGTCTGTTTTGTTTTACAGTGACTTGATCTATATTTCTGCTGTAAATAATTATTGATTCCTGATAAGTTGTTATTAGATGTTTATGTACTGTATTTCTTAAAGAGTAATTGGATTCTTCTAAAATCAGTTTCTGTAAGTAAGAGTTTGAGGAAAAAGCCTGAAATCAGAAACTAACACCAAAATGTGGATTATTGTATCTCTAAACAGGTCACATTCTCTATAATTCCTGTTGATTCAGACAAAATTTCAGTCTAAACTATTATAGTGCATAAAAATCACAGTTTAAACCTTGATATAAAATTTAACCAAAAAAAAGTACAATAGTTTGTTTAGAATTAACTGTTTGTTGTGTATTTGGCAGAGTGGGTAGTTAGAAACTTAAGCTCACATCAAGAGGGAATAAAATGGTTTCCATTCCTAAACAATTAGAAGCAAAGTTGAATTTATGTAGGTAAAAGTTTATGATACTATTATGGCATGCTAAGAACCTTAATTAGATGCAATTTAGAGCCCTATTGTTTTCCTCTCAAATACATAGTTTGCTATCATAGATAACTGTATGATGGTTATGCAATATTATAGCAAAGATAGAGAGTTCAAACTATAGAACATAAAAAAACAGAAGTCTATTTTACCTAGATGCCGTTCCGAGTGCTGTGACCCAGGCTTGAAATATCCCCATAAAGAAGGTGAAGGGATTCTGTTTTACTATCACAAAATATATTAGCGGAAGGAAAATGCCTCCATGGATGATTAGGCCCACTATCACAGTCACCATGTACATCCCAAGCTGCCTTGCAACCATCTCCAAGTCAGCAATGGAGATAATTTTTCCACAGATAAGGCAGGCGATACCAACAGGAGAATACCTGAAAAGAGATATAATGTAACATTGTTAAGCAGTTTCCCTTCTTTCCAGAATGAATGCACAAAACACAATAATAGAGAAAACCTGCACTCACCACATAATTGCGCCCACAAGCTTCATAACAATTTCATTCAGAACGTTGAAAAACTCCAACATCAGCTTGGCTTTCTCTCCCATTTTCCCCATTATAACTCCAAAAGCCACAAAGAATCCAATCAGCCCTGTATGCAGAATAATAGTGATGTTAATTTTGCTTGAATGAAAGACTGTTTTTAACACATTTTATCTCTTGCATTATTCATCATAATGAGTTTAACCGTCACTCTGAAAAGGGTTTGGATTTCAATCTACATAGCTCTTGTTCATTATGTTTGATTCATACCTCCTAATTAGACTCATATATCTTTAAATTGAGGATGAAGAGGTCATGTAGAAATGTAAAGAGATGATCTAAACAACTAGTGATGAAAAGAATAAAGGCTTTACTCTGGTATGCATTTACAAACCTTATTTAGCCATAAGCTTACACACAGAAATAAAATACATTACAAATATTTGAACTAAAAAGCTGCTTTTTTCTTTTCTTATATAACTAAATATTTAAGTGAAAAATTTCTTATTTTTCTTTAAGGGCACTGTCAGCCTATTTCAGACATAATGTGGGATTTTTGAATTTGCACCTACCTAGGACATTCATCCCACTCTTGAACTGAAGTGACCTCTTAACTGTGAACTGTGGAGGTGCTCTAGTCCTGTTGGTTGGAACTGGTACTTTGGTGGTTACTGTCTGGATCTGGGCAAGAAAGACATTTTAAAAACAGGCAAAAAAAGAAATAAGTGGGAGCAGCTGACACATCATGTTATATGGTGAGAGAAAAGTCTTTGTGTGACTCCTACCTGCTGGAAACAGGCCTGGACCAGATTCTCCGGGAAAAGATTTCGAATGAGATCGAAGAAAGCATCAACGCTGGATACGTCATCATTCTTTTTTCCCTGTCCTAGATTAGCTCTCAGTTTGGGATTCCCTGGATGGATGAGCAACACCAAGATTACTCCAAGAACAGCTGCAATTACTGTTGTTGACATGTAGTACACCATCGCTCTGGAGCCTAAACGACCACTGGATTTGGCATCCAAACCCGCAAGTCCTGTTGGAAAGAAAAAAAAATGTTTCAGAAAAAAAAAAATTCCAAGAATTTTTTTCTTACTTAATTTTTTTAACGTTTAAGAGATATTTGTTGGAAAATTGATACTTGGAAAATGTTTTTCAGTTTTCCGGTTTTTCCAAGGTTATGACTTTTATGTCCAATCAAATCCAGGTTTATTTATAAAGCACCATGCAGGACAATAGAAACAACACAAAACAAAAAATCAGCATCTGATACTAAATCTCTGCTGCTAGGAAAATAATTTGATTTAAATGCTGATATGTTACTATATCAGCAACATAAAATTACAATGTAAACTTTGTCTGCCATAATTTATAACAGAAGAGACAGCATCAAGAACAATAACCTGAGGTATGTTTAATGTTGCAAATTAAATCATTTTACAGTTCAACGTTTGTCTTGTGTTTCAAAGAGAAAAGCAGCTTCAAACTGAGGGGAAACCATACCAGCTGTGAAACATACAGATTGCTCATAAGTTCCCTAAGACAGAAAAAATTATATATTTGTAAGAACATTTTAGTTTTACCAAAAAAACACAAATTTAAAAAATTAAAAATGACACACACTCTCTCTTTTTCCCTGTTGCAACCCAGCTCCCAGGCTACAGCAAGTACAGAGTGACCTCATTTCAGGACACTTGTTTGCAAATTCAGCAGAACATTTCATGCCGCACAGACACCGAATCTCACCCACCTGTGACCAAACTGGAAACAACAAGAGGCAAAATGAGCATTTTTAGCATCCTCATTAAGATCTCCCCAGGGAAGGCAATGATCATTATAACGTCAGGAGGGAGGGGTGATATGTGCCGTAGAAGCATTCCAGCAATGGAACCAAGAAACACACCTGTAAAAGAAAGAAAGAACATATTAAAGATAAAGCCTGGTGACTTTATGGACTGGAATAAAAGATCTGAACTCTTATGTAAACGCATGTTCAGAGGAAATATGTCAACACCCTTTCTGCAAACAGAATCTCATATTATTCACATATTTCTTTTAACAATCAGCATAATAGTTGCAGTTTCAAGATATTTGCTGTCCATAGACATTGTGATTGGAGTGCTTTTGTAATAAACAAAGAGCAACGATTTAGAAGATTTCGTAAGTCAATCAGTGACTAATCTAATTTGTCTTTTCCTACCTACCCTGCTCTGAAATCTACATGAATAAGAATTATTTCAAGAAATCTTAGAAAAGGGTGGCCATTAATCAGTGTATTTCAATGTAATAAGCTCCAGAAAATTCTGAAACATTCTTTCTTTTATAAGAAAGAATGCAAAAGTTTGAACTCTCTTGTATTTGCGCTCCAGTGTGTTCACACTGCGTGGGTGGATTTTTCTCTGATGTTTCGAGTTCCTCTCAGAGCCCAAAGACAGGCAGCAGCTGCTGCAATTGTTGAAGCCAGGTGCAGCAGTTGCTCTCCACTGATTGCACATGTAGGTATGATGGGAAACACATGGCTATCACCTGATACTGCCAGTGGCTTTTGATGGTAGATGACGAGCACAATGTTAAATAGCTGCAATTCGATTTTGGCTCTGGAGGAGAGATTTACTCATAATTGATTTTAATTTTTCCCATCATGAAAGTTGACGGAGCTTTTCTCTTTTCTTCAGACGCTTCTTCAAAACAACACACAAAAAATATGTTCAAGTAGAGTGAACTGAATCTAAACCTTTGCTAACAAGTTCAAATCTGATTAAGAAGGTACGTTCCCTAATAGTCAAGCAGATCCCTTGGCAAGGCGGTGTGGGAGGAGTTTTGCTTTTAAATGCCGAGAAAAATGTTTGCTGGCTGGGCAAGATCAGAGGTGACCTCTCAGAGAATTGTGTTTTATTATGACATTATTCACTATAATATGAGCATGAAATAATAAAAGTTACTACCAGGAGTCTCTCAGGCACAGCCTGCAGTCATCCTATCCCATTGATTCATTCACTTTATTCATTATTTTAGATATTTTTTCGATGCTCTAAAAAAACTGTTAGGTTTTTTTTGAAGAATAGAACATCAGAGAAAAATCCACCCACACACTGTGAACACATCAGAGCTTAGACGTAATAGAGACTCCCACTTTAGATGGTTGAAGTGGGAGTCAACTTTTCTCCTTGTTGGGATTAAATGGGGGCATCTGGCACAAACCACGTCCAACCTGTGCACCAGTTTTCTTGCTGATGGACAAATGGTGCACACCCAGTGAGTCAGACATGTGTTTGACAGTTATTTCATGATCTGAATGTCCCAATTTAAGAAACACTGAGCCAAAATCCCATGTGGACATCAAATTCATACACTGCTGCAAGCTGAAATAATGGCCTACGTGAACAGGATAGTTCAGTTCTCTTTGAATATTTGTAGAATATTTTGAATATTTGTAAACATGAAGACCAATGATATGTTTACTGCACTTTTGTTTGCTTCCATGTCATTTACAGGAATGAAATAAATAAAAGATGCCATAGACTGATCCTCTGCAGACTCTGAAGCCTGCAGGGAACATTCAATCTTCACTGGAGCTTTTTAATCCATCCACTTGCTCCAGTCCCGTTTTTTGGTGACCCACTTCATGTCAAACCAGTCTATTGTTTGAAATATGCTTCCACCCCCTGTGAGTCCCTGAACAGGATATATGAGAATTGACGATAAATGGATCTTGTGTAGACTTATGGAAGTAGGGGGACAATGGACTTACCCAGGATTGTGAGAGTGAGAACCATGTTCTTCATTATCTTTTCACAAATACTGCTGCATAGATTCTCGGGAGTCTCCACGATTGGGTCTATGTGGCTCTCGCTCATCCTGACCTCCACTTGCTTCTGCATTTTGATGGAACTGAAAAACACATAGACAGAAGAGTTGGTGTTTATGAGTGATAGTTTTAATTATTCTGTGGGTTTTGGTTCAGTTTCAGGAAGCATTTTCTTGGTTTAATCTTGTATTCAATGAGATTTGGTTCCTTTTCTCTTATCCATAAGTGAGTTTAGACTCTCAGTTGTCCTATAAATTTCAAGTTGTCTTTAGAGTGCCTGATCTTGTCTCTAAATGCCTTAGAGACAGTTGTTACCAACTGTTGTCTCTTGTTAATCAATTCAAGCCACTATAGCTTCTCTCCAGTATTTGTGTGCTATGTTTTTCTTTGTTCTTTTCAAATGGTTGTTGTTGACTTCATATTTGCTTTGTCTTAGTTTCTGCTGCTTTGTCCTGCTTAGTAGCTGTTCAGTCATTTTGTTTGCCATTGGCACTACATTTTTATTTTTCTCAGTAGACTCATAAAAAGCTTTTTGAGTTCTGCTTTCTGGTCCTCCTCTAAATAATCATTGCAACACTAAAAACACTTGTGTAATGTTATTCACTTGTTATTGTTTCGTTTCAGGTCATAGAAGATAGTGACAGAGTTTGTATGGTTGGATTTTGGACTTCATCTAAAGCCAATGCTACGCAGACAAATTGTTAGATTAAATTTTCCACTATTTTATAATTGAAGAAGTAATGAAAATATTAAACACAACTGAAGTGATTTGACTCTGTACCATTTGTTTCCTTAATGTGGGCAAACTTGTTAAAAGTTTCAGGAATGCTATCAAATATAGCAACTGTTCTTCTCAAAAATAAAATAAAATACAAATAATTATAATTCCTTCTGTTTCTGTGTCATTTGCAATTATTGCTATTAATTTTCCGCTTTTGGAGGAAGGCCTAGTCCTGCGTTTCTGTGTTGAACTGTCTCTTTCCTCTTAGATGAAGCCACAAACAGAAGCTAATGCTACCATTTACTTTACATATTCTCTTTTACGTTCCCATAGAAAGTTTGTGTGCACTTTTTTTCCTCTGATTCTAGTCTTCACAGCCAGTCTCAGCTGACAACCCATCATACTGAGCCTGGTTTCTTCTTGTTATTTCTTTCCTCACTCACCACATGCTTAGTCATGAGGTCAAATCTCTGCGAAGTCAACAATGCAGTTGTCTAGGTTTCCTTGCATACATTTTTACCATTAAGTTTTCATTGGTTCCCAGAAATTGACTGTAGTATTTATAAGATTGAAAGACGGTGTATATGAACTAAATGGAGACTGAATCTGACTCTTAATGACAGGGAATGAAGGTCACCATTTTGTCACGTGAAGTGCCTGGAAATTACATTTCTTTTAATTGGCAATGAATAAATAGACTTAATACAACTGAATTAAATCAGAACAGAAGTTACTAATGATTTGTCTTTCAAAATAATGTGTTTGATGTTTCAATTTGAATAAACAGAATGCTTAGTTCCACAGATATCCTTGCCTTTGGCTATGTTATCTTTGCCTTTGTTTAATCAGCTTTGCATGATGATTAATGCAAATTTGGAAAATTATATGTACTGAAGATATACAATTAATCATGAAAGATGTATAAAGATGTGAATAAATAACTGGCTTCAGGATATTTTGTGTTACCAGACTGTTATTGAAAGGTCTTTTGCAGGTCTGAGCACACTAAAGTATTCTACAGTCTATTCAGAATGCTGAAAATTAAACTCTGGATGCTAATTGCGCTTAGTATCTATTCATCCTAACGTGTACTTCTCTAACTCTCTGACCCTCATTTTGTCCTTAAAGCAACACATAGCTAAGGTTTGTTGTGGTCTAAACTAAAGCCTCTTTGACTAAAGATCAAGTCCCCTGAGGAGCTTTTAAATCTCCTAGAGAACACAGACGTACACAGTTATGTAACAGTGAATCCCTGGGGTCACTTGAACCACCTTGACCTCAATGACACCAGCAACATCAAATTCAGCAGCAAAAACTACAATAAAACCACTGTTGTTGTGGCTCACTAAAAACCCTCTTCTGCAAACAACTTAATCTAACGATTTTTTGCATGGCACATTTCAGCAATAAAGCAGTTTAAAGGGCTTTACGTCACAAAAAAACAAAAATACAAAGTCATAGAAGTCACCACAGCCAATAATTGAGAAAACCAGTAAACATTACATTTTGTCAAGTGCCATCATTACACATCAACATGTTGGTCAGTGCTTCATTTATGATGGTTCAGAAGCAACTCTAAACAGGTGGGTTTTTAACATAGATTTAAAGAAATTCAGTGTTTCAGCTGTTTCGCAGTTTTCTGGAAGTTTGTTCCAGAAAACTGGAACAAGCAAAATGATTAGAATTTGGAATAACTGCTTTACAAAGACACTTAAAGGGAGCGCATAAGGGGAGGACATGACAACTGCCAAGTCAATCAAGGTTGTCTGATACAGTGTGCTCTGGCAGTAATGAGACTTAAGCGATTTAGTAAGGATAAAATTAGCTTTTCCAGCTCACAAGTGGTTGAGTTATGTAACAGAAAATGGGCTTCCTATGAAAAGTCAAGGTGGTAACATCATCTGCCTGAGTCGCTTATGCAGAACATTGCTAATTAGACTTCATGAAGCTGCATAACAGACTTCAAGCACTGCATTATTAGAAAATAACATTTCTTAATATTAAAAAAACTAAATGGTTGTCGCATAGCAACAATTACTATGAAACACAAGCAAAGCATTAGCATGCAGGGCAGATTTGATAGAGGTATAGAGTAAAGAGGAAATAATATATGCACTTTGTCCAGGACATAATGATTGAAAAATATGTTATTTACCAATGCATCACAAAAGACAAGATATCTGCATGAAAAACATTGAAGTACACCAACATTGCAAGAGCGCACATGGTTATAATAGGGAATCAAAGCTGCATAATGATCCTTCATCTCAACCTTTAGTTGTCATTTGCAAAGTAAAGACGGCATTTGCAATTTTAATAATAAAACTTACCAGATGTATGTTATTCAGGACAATATCTACACTTGCTGGGAGATATCAAACGACCAATGCAACTTTAGGAATCCTTTGCAAAGTCATGACTCAAACATCAGCAAACCGTCTAAAAGATTTTAGTCCTTTCAGTTGCAACAACAATCTGCTGGTCACTTCTTGTTGTAAATCCACAATCAAAGTCAAAGATGCCTGCCCTTTCAGCTGCAACGACGTGTGCAGAGGTAAAGTGGTTAAGTGGAGGTGTGACTGAAAGCTCCCAGACAGGAAGGGTGGAGTCATCCTGCCAAGATTAGTGGAGAACTGAAAAGCCTTGGTAGCATTTTTTTCCCTCTTCTTTGTCTTCATTATGAATGTATTTGGTTTCTTGTGTTTTCCAGAGTTCCTGCTTAAAAATCAATAATGCACAGATGACCTTTGACACCAATTTGTGCATGTCCAAAAGCTGAGTGTGTATCTTATGAGTAATAACAAAAAGCTGCATAAGGCTTGGTTTGTACAGAAGGTACAAATTGGGGTTTTGCTTGAACATTTCATTGGTAAGAGAAGCACAATATTCATGTGCATTTTATTTTATGCTAGATTGTAAAGAGGATGCATTCTGCACCTATTCTTTGATGAGCAATGTCCAAAACCTAAATGTAAATAAAATTCAGCTTCAGGTAAGACACCAACCAACTAGAAGCTTAGGATTTCTAATTTATTTCTAAAGAAACAACAGAACACATTTTCAAACATAATTCAGGGTTGTTGAAAATCAATTGTCTTTCCTGTCATGTCAACAATAGCTACTTTTGAGCAAGATAAACATACATAATTGAATTGGGATAATCTTTTTTTCTGATTTCCATGGAGAGTAAGAGAGCTCTGCAAGATCTAACACTCAATGTTACCAAATTGTGGGATAATTTACCAATTTAAAACTGAGTAGAATAAACTGTTTGTATTACTCAAACATTAAAGCCTGCAAGGCTTCTTGTGCAGCTTTCAGCTCAGAATCGCTTTAATGGACCCAGCTCATTAATATACTCCCTTTGTACATGGCAGCAACAAATAGAGTGACTCAGTGCAACCACTTATTTATGTCAAACATTGCAGAGTCACATCTCCTCAAACTGGCTTTGACACTTAGTCTCAGTGGCTCTGGGTATTTTTGATTTTTTTTTCCTATCAAAAGTTCAACCTTATGCCACTGACTTTTAAAGCATTTATTTTTAATTTGTTTGTACTTTGTGGGAAAAGCGCTGTAAGTTATTTAGAACATTAACTGTGTTCCAAATAATGCATGTCAGTCTGAATTCTCCTGAAATTTGTGGGGGTCGAAATGATTAACTTTTAAAATCCTTGGGCGCTCTGAAAAGTTAGAAGAGTTTTATTGGAGGGCAGTCCTCAGCACATGCACAGGTAGGGAAAAGCCAATATCGGAGCACATGGCAAAGCATTCGTTCGTGCAGCTCCGCCTTTTTCTTCCCACAGCAACGAGCCGTCCTCATGCTGCAACACCTGACAACACAAGGCCATGCTTAGACAGCAGGTGTCTATAATTAACTAATCTGTCCTGAGCCATCCTAATTCCAGCGCACATTTACACCAATATGTTTCAGAAACAGGGAACATGGCTACAGCTGTGAAATCCTTGAAGTAGACAAAACTTTGAAAATTTGCATGATTGAGGAAGGAAATCTACGGTAAATCTGTGCATTAGGCCTCATGGTTATTTCATCCAGTTTGTAAATACACAGCAAGTATTATTTGTCACTTGTCAGTAATAGTTTTGGTTTTAAAATTTCTAAGGAATTACGTGTGACTGTGCACAAAAAAATTCCATCCACAGGTGATTGATGCAATAAATATAATAAAATGTTATACAAATCCATACAGACAGCAGAAAAACTTAAATGCATCCTAACTGCTTTCCAATGGTAGACAGTAGTCAAGTAATCAAATCTATTTGTTTGATGCATCATCATCAAGAAGGAGCAACAAAAAAAAGAAAAAAAGCAGAGTCTTGATTGTGTTAAGCCTTCAGGAAGTGACATGTGCTTGTACATGGTCAAGGATATGAGAAATTTGTTGTAATCTAATCTAGAGTGTAAAATGCCAGATTTTTTGTATTAAGAGGCTTCATAGTAGAGCAGTTGTTAGCACTGATATCTTGCAGCAGGAAGGCATTGGGTTTGAATCCTGGCCTGAGGCCATGATGTTTGCATGTATTCCCTGTGCATGGGTGGATTCTACCTTACCTTAACATCACCAGAAAGTCTTAACACAGCTATCCCAAACCCAGTTATGATGACATTCCCTCTGCTTACGGACAAAACCTCACTTTGCAAAAGGATTTGGGATTTTCTATACATCACACAGCAGGCAATACGTTCAGAGGTAAGAAGCTGCACTTTATCAAAATAAGCACAGGGAGTTCCCACGGATTTGTCTCAAGTCTCTGCTCTTCATTCTGCCGACTCTCCAGTTTTGCTGATACTTCAACAATAACAAGTGAAGAGCAGAGGTGAAACAGTGAGTGAGCTGGTGTGGGAATAATGTTTTGTCATTTAATCTAAACACTAAACTTTGACAAGAAAAATCCTATTCGCGACTCCTGCAGAAAGGATGATCAGCACAAAATTCTGCTCTGATTCACTCAGGATCTCATTTAGACTCTCAGGATCGTAAAGTATTTCAGCTCAGCAAATAACAGACTTCTCATGAGACTGCAGTGAGGGAACATTTCTGATTCCTTACCACCTTTTTAACCTTTTACAGAGCACTCTATTTAGAGGATTCTGATAAGTTACAATTCACATTAGAATTTAACTGGAATACCCACCGAGGAAAAGACTGTCATATTTGGTAAGAATATCTGTAGGATTTATCAGGGTCACCTCCTTGGAAACCAATTCCAACGACCATTATAAGACAAAAGCTCTCAGAATTGTGAGATATTTCTTTTACAGTCTAGATGTTTAAGGTGTTTAATCTGAAAGAAGACACTCTATATCCAATCAAAAAGTAAGAAAATGACATGCTTCATGTCTTAGGAAATAAAGCTGCTTAATTTATCCATCCATCCATCCATTAGAAATAGAAACTTCAACAGAAAAGCAATGGCCTGGATTTATATTTTGTAAAATGCTAAATAATATTGTACATGTACAGTAACCTTGACATTTATTGGCAATGCTATTAAAGATGTGCAAAGAAAATAGAAAATGTTTTTTCTATCTATTTTCTATTCATAAATTTAACACCTTTTGTTGCCTAACATTGTTACAGTAATTTTAATTACCTCTGCATATAATCTTTGTCATTTTGTCTTGGACAAGAACAAAACAAAAAACAAACAAACAAACAAAAACAGCACATTAGGAATAAAGCTATGATTAAGTTTAAAGATTGTGGTTTATTTAGAAAATAATTTTGCAAGCTGTGAAATTCAATCATTATCTAAGTAATTGAAAGGATGGCACAACTGCAAACCTACCAAGATATGAAACTCAATCTAAACTCGCAGCTGGAGGAGGAGAGCATTAATCATGTGAAGAACTTAAGAGATGCATGGTAACTTTTGAGGACCTGCAGAGATCCAAATAAGTCAGGGGAATATGTCTACAGGCCAATTACTGGTCATGAATTTAACTAGCCTTTATGGAAAAATAGAAAACAGAAAGTTATTGTTGACAGAATGTTATAAAAAGTTCTATTTGCAGTTTGCCACAAGCTGTGTAGAGGACACAACAAACATGTTGAAGAGGGTGCTCTGATAACACCAATGTTAAACTGGTTTACTTGGAAGAGACAGAGTGGCAAAAAACAACAACATTATACATCAACCAAATTGGCCACTGTGAAATAAAGCTGTGGCAGTGTTATGCTGTGAGGACACTTTTCACCACAGCAGTAAAGCAGGTCAGAAATAAAAGGAAAATGTGTTTAAATAAAAGTAAAAGTAAATTAAGGAAAAGATTGTATCTGATTAGCATGAAAGCCAGTTATGAAACAAGCAACAAACATTACATGGACTTGATTTAAAGGAACTCAGTGTCTTGGCTGTTTTACAGGTTTCCATCTGTTTGTTTCAGATTTTTTATGAATAAAAACTCAATGCTGCTTCCTCTCGTTTGGGTCTTGGGATGCATAAAAAGACAACAGGTCTTCAATGTATTGTGGTGCTAAGCCATTTAGTGATTTATAAACTAACAGTATTTTGAAGTCTATTCTCTAAGGGTACCAGGGCTTTAGAGCTGGCGGCATGTCCTCTGGTTTTAGTGAGAGCAGCAACGTTCTGGATCAGCTATCTAATTTAACTTGTGAAGACACTGCTGCAGTATTCAATTTGTCTCAAGGATATGGAAGAATTTCTCAAGATCTTTTTGGGACAATAGTCCTTTAATCCTAGAAATATTCTTCTGGTGATAGAAGGTCGTCTTTGTAACTGCCTTTATGTGTCTCTGAAAGTCCATCTCTATACTTATTTCTTGCGATATTCTGAGCTAGTGGGAGCATGCAGAAATTTAACAAGAGGAGTCCCAGAATTGTTGCCTATTGACACAAAGAAGTCAGTGTTCTTTAGGTCAGACTGGGACCAGTCCAGGTTTGTACCAGAGACCTCTACAGTCGCTTTAACAATATTTTATTGACAGTGTCAAATGCTTCACTGAGGTCCAACAGAACCAACATCCTGGTTCTTCCACAGTTTGTATTTATTTGTAAATCATTGAACAGTTTACGAAGGGCAGTCTCTGTGAGCATGGAAATCACACTGAAAGCATCCAAGCAGTCAGTTTTTGTTAAGAAAGTATGTAATGGTTGAAACAGTTTTTCAATCATTTACAATGATGCCCTCCTTTGTGCTGGTCTATTCCCTTATTTTGAAATACATTGATGTTTTTCATTTTTAAATGGGAAATAGCAAAAAAGTCTAAAATGTTGAGCAATGTTAGAATGAATATTTGAAAAAAGTACCTGAATGCCATAACTCAAGTAGGCTCAGCTAAATCTAGACTGGCAGCTAGATTCAGCTGAGCCTACTCCATGGATGGATGGATGGGTGGATGGAATAATAGATCAAGTTAGCAAAAATAACAAATTATGTTATTTTTTTCTACTACAAATTGTTTTCATGTGAGCATCTTTGCCAGCTGACAGCTTTCTAAATTCCAAATAGATTTAGTATTCTGCTCTCTTCGTCTGATTTTTTCTGTTTAAGAAGCTTCAGCAAAAATCTAAGCAAGATTAAATAAAAACACTGAATCTCTATGAATGAAAAAACAAATCTGAGATGTAGGAAGTAAATTGAAGAAACACACTACAGAGGAACTTTGGTTTATGTTTGATGGAAATCATCCTGACAGCTGTTTTATGTAAATTACTGACCTCAATAGAATGCATGATCTATTTATTCTACAAATCAAAGGAATATTAACTCAAAGAGCTTTGTGTCTTTTATACGCTCAGCAGAATTAATGAAGCAATTAGTGTTTGTCATTTGTCTTCTGCCTTTCCATCTCAGTTCTTTTTTTATCCAGTCATTTTTTTTAAAAAAGCAACTGATGTAGAATCTAAATTAGGCATAAAACCAAAATTAGAATGGGTTTTGAAAAATGGGCCCAACACTTTTCACACTATACCAATATTTAATTGGTAGAGACAAATGAGGCAAAAAAAAAACTTCATAAAGTGATAATTGAGTTAACTGCAAATCAGCAAATGGACCATAAGCACTGATTTTCTACAAAGACTTTTAGGGCCACTGCTCAAATGATACATTGTTTTAAATATCCTAAAGATTCAGCTAAACGTTTAACAATTTTAGAGAAATTTGTCCTTCTTCAGATCATTTAACAAAAATCTGAATGTATTTAAGGGTTGTTTGATATAGTATTTATAAACCGCTCATGCATATCCCAGCACTGCCCATAGTCTGTTAATGTTGTCATGCATTCAAAACAATCAACCATGTTTTGCATGAGCTTGGTGCACCACTGATGATTATGCATCAGTGCTGATTTTAACGACATCTGTCTCAGAAGAGCAGGATTTCAAAGCCGGAGCTCATCTCCAGTTCCTGATTAAGGGAGATAATTGCTCTTACTTATGCAGAAGATGTACAATTTAAAAAGAAAATATGGACAAGAAGCTCTCAACTTGCTCTGCCATCATGCCTCCACTTGAGAATGAAGCAGAAGCAGAAAATGACATTTTCTACTCCGACTCATTTCAGTGCTCTTGTTCCTTCTGAAACAGAATATCACTAAACAAAGCTAAATTATGAGGATGTTTTCAAATCATGTTTTATCAAAAGTTAGTAAAAAAATGGATACTTATGCATTTCTGCACTTTAAAAAACCTGTATATGTACAGAGACACTCTTGATTTCAATATTGAAATTAGGAGCTACAGCAACTCACTACAAAAGTATTAGTTATGCATGACAGTTAGAAAAAAATATATTTTTTGCTTTTTTGTTGATGCTTTTAAATTTAATTTAAGCAATTATGCATTACAAATTAGAAAGCCAAGGACAAGAACAAAAACAACGGTGTATTTTAAATAATCTTAAGATTATTATAAAAATATGTTTGCCTTTTGATAAGATTGCTGAAGCAACTTCTGGCAGCTTTCAGAACCAAAATTCTTTCACAAATGATAGAAACCAAGCTCAGTCAGAATTGGATGCATTTTGAGACATGGTGATCAGTAGAGATGTGGGTTCAATTTCATCTTCCTTCTGTTGTATGTCAATGTGCCTCTTGGCAAGGCACTTAACCTTAAGTAAAATGAGATTTTCTAGTTCTAAGTTGTTTGAACGGTTGGTTTGACCAGAGAAGCGCTATATAAAATACGTTTATTTACATAACTGTGCTGTGAGGCTGCATAAAAATGCACACCAGACTTTTCAGATTGCTTTTTGGTATAAACAAAAAAAACAAACATCTTACTTCCACTTCTCAAGTGTTCAGAAGATCATTGTGTTTGTCAGTCATAACAAATCCTAATATAAGTACATTACAATTCGATTGATGGCATTAAGTACTGTGACAAACTGAATTTTAATTTCATTGAGTTATTTCACAAAAATCTTGACAATTTCTGTGAATAAAATGTGTCATTTATCTTTACTAGGCTATTTTTCTTTATCCATTGCCTAAAATTCTGAAGACACATAGACCTAAGGTGCTACACTGTTGAAGAAAATTTGTTTCTGAAAATGCTATTTAGTGTACCATGTGATTACACAGATTAGAATAACATTTTCTGTATAATTAATTGACTTTGATAGAAATTTGGAAGATTTCAGAAAAACCTAGAGTGTATCTGACATTGCATTAACCTGGCAGTGCCGGACAATTATCCCTCTTGTTTCAGATCCAATTTAGACTAAATGTGTAATTAGTAAACAATACTGCAGTGGCATTCATATCATAAATGAAAATGACCCATCTAATATTGTGCTTTTAGCAGATAATCAATTGGCCAATATCACAAAGAATACAACATTAAAATTTAAAATGTTCTTCTCTTGTTTCCACATCTTTACTTTGATCGTGTATATATATCTACTCTTGACCAGTGGTAGTAACTGTTTTATAATAAGTAACTACAAAAATTTCTAATTGTAGCATCAACAGTGGATGGGATTTCTCAGTGTGTTGTCAAAAAAAGGGAAGAAAACAGTTTTATTGTGATTTTTTAGGACCAAATGATTGCTTGAAGGATGCATATCAAAAATACATAATCTTTTTTATTTAGATGTTCCCAAATGTCAAATAATTAAAGACAAAAACATAAATCAGAAAGTGATTTATATTTGTATTTCAGCTCATTTCAAGACTGAACCCCCACACCAAAACCCAACATGAATACCTACCATATAAAATCACAGCAAAAAGACTTGCAAAAGTGTAAAATATATTGCACTTGAATAAATATAAAATCCACAGAAAGGCATTTCAATTAGCTTCTCTAACTATAATAGTAAACCTGGCCAACATGCATACCTTTTAGCAGTTTTCAAACTTAGATCATGAATAGCATAAGTTGACACTAACACTTGTTTCTGGTTTTCTGCTATTCACTTGTGCTGCAGTGGAAATTAACCGTTTTTTCCCACTGCTCTTCTCATTTGAACAGTTTCAGCTTAACAATTCATCTTTTTAGCTGTTAGTGTTTATTAGCTCTACATCACAGTTAATTAGTTTGTGTTACCTTGCCAATACTTGACAGCAAAATCTCTTCTGAGTACCACTAAAGGCTCAAGTACCATCGGTGGTATTTATCTCCCAGTTGGGAAACCATGGCTCTGGACCATGAAGGTAGCAAAATTGTATAGAACTGTGAAGACTCCTTATACACACAGGCCTGAAGCATCTCCTTGGTGTGACTGAAGAAAAAATGGTTCACTGGGTTTGCTACTTCAGCACCACAAGCTAATGAAATTAGTTAGACAGCAAAGCACAATAGTGAACTGAATTTCTTTGGACCATGGATTATATAACTTTAATCAAATAAAGTTGGAGATTTTAGACAGCAGTTTAATGTATGCATTGATCAACAACTGACCTTTATGGAAAAGAAATGCCTCCAGCAATGGTTGCACATTGTGCACTCCATATAGAAAATAATAATAATCACTTATAATAATTTTATTAGACCAACCACATAGTTTATCTTTTTGTTGCCTGAGACAGCAGACAGATATATTTGCACCATAGTGTGGCTGACAAGGTGATTCTTATCTGATGTGACTCAGAGGTTTATGAATAAAAAGGGAGATTTACTTGGGAACTTACTTATAGTCGAGATCATTGCACACATTTTACCATTTTTACTTTCTGTCTTGACCACAGTTTTTCTAACAGTAGTTACTAAGCCAGCAATACTTTTTTAAGCATGATAATTCATGATTTTTGG
This sequence comes from Brachyrhaphis terrabensis, assembly GCA_903067065.1. Lineage (NCBI taxonomy): Eukaryota > Metazoa > Chordata > Actinopteri > Cyprinodontiformes > Poeciliidae > Brachyrhaphis > Brachyrhaphis terrabensis. Next base: position 64,016 of record CAEGAG010268414.1, on the reverse strand, counting down.
AAAGATTTTTTATTTATTTAGTGTATGTTTTGCCATCTGAAACAAATAAACAAATTAATGAATTAAGAAGTTGAAGTTCAATACAGAACGTTTCACAGCAGTGTATTAAAAGACTTTTTTCTTGTCCATAACTCCACTGCCATATTTCCACTGTATTTTCAAAATGTGCAATACCTAACAAAAGTACCTTTTGTCTTAAAATGCAAATTAATGTACTAAATTAACTGCTTCTAGTTAACTGTACTTCCCTGTAAAAAAAAAAAACAGTCCAGGACCACAGTCTCTGCCTGCTTTCTGTCCTCTAAACCCCAGTTGATTATGGCAGATAGTCTTTTATACTCAGCCTGGTTCTGTTGTAGGCTTTTTCCTATTAAAATTGATTCATGGTCACGGCATGTTTCCTCAGAATGTGGAATTAATACCAAGGCAATAACATGCAATCTGCTGTGAGACACATAACTTTTCATTAATTAACATCATTAACTAAATTTGAATGCAGTGTATTAAAATATATATTTTAATTGCACTGTGTGTAACTGTATTTCAATCTGGCAAAATTATGGGATTGCACTGGATTGATTCCATTATGCATTTCTGATAATTGGATTTGAATTGGATCTGTTTTTTCCTCTGATGTGCCTTGAGGTGACATTTGTTGTTAACTGATGCTGCGTTAATAACCTAAATTGAACTGACTAATTAAATAAAGATCATTGTGTGGTCTAACTTCCCTTCCTAATTGGAATAAAATGTAATTTTGTGATTGAATCTGGCCTTATTTTTCTTTAGTTTTATTCCATACTTTTTTAATTTATAAATCTTACATTTTTATGAATTATTGTGTTTACCGGATGTGTTTTAATCATGATGGGGTAAAATAATATATGTTGCATCTCAATTCAATTTTTAGAGGGCATTTCTATAGAGACCGATTTTTTTTTAAATCAGGCTTTACAGAGTAGCCTTTTTAAAAATGTGCATGAAAGGCCCATTTGTTTTATTTGTAAGAGGCATCCCTGAGCCCTCTGCTGGCCAGCTGCCCATGATACTTATGTTCTCTGACATTAGGCACAGCAAAATAAACTGTCTGATGTAAAATCCATCAAGTTAATTTCCTTGGAATTTACAGTCGAAGCCTTTAGGCAGTTCTTTTGAACTTCATCTTCATGCAGCCTGTTCTTGAGTTGTGGTGGGAGTCGATCGCACACAGCATCATATCTTTACTGATACACATGTGGCCCAAGGCAAGCTGTTTTGCATCGCTTTAAGAGCCTGTCACTTCAAAACAATGCATTAGCTGACATTAGTTCCTGTCTTGAGATGTAATGTCATTAATCTTTTAATTTGACAGTTTATGTATTTCAGCTCATTTCAAGACTTTGCGGACAGATGATTTTTATTTCTTTTTTCTTAGTAGAAGTGCTGCCAGTATGCTGATGTGACCTAGATCAAGCCATCATCCCAAGACTAGGAGTGGGAATTCAACCAAGCACCAATCATCACTTTCAGGTGTGCTCAGAATGGGGTCACATCACTGACAGAACTGTTTGTAACAAATTTTCAGTCAGAACTGTATTTCGAAATATTTTGGAGTCATGAATTGTATGCGGAATGTCATTCCTGTAAAATATGTTTTCTTTTCTCTCCAAAAAATTTTACTGTAGCCACTATGACTACATCACTACACATATTCATGCAAAACATGTGCTCTTTTTCTAATTTCCTATAATATCCAGTGAAAGTGCTCACCTGAGGAAGTCTTCTCTTCTTCACTTTACGGGATTTTTTGGTTTCTTGATGAATTCCCTGCTGTGCCTACAACTTAAGCAGCAATGAGATTTGTGGGGGTTTTGAAGATAAATTAAGTGTAACGACAGGTTTCTCCTACTCTAAGTTAAAGAAGTCTAAGCAAGCTAAACAAACACTCTAGACATGCACAACGTACACGCAGAGGAGAGAGGATTTGAGATGAGAGCTCTGTGTGCCTCCTCCCAGGTGTGAGTGGGATGTTCTCCTAGTTAAGGAACTTCAAACCATTTTGCGTCATGGAATCCTATTAAATCAAGGACTTCTGCAAAACACAAACTCTCAAGACCATTTGATTGACTCAAATAGAAAACCTTTTATCCTTTTTAATACTATTTCTCGATGTAAATAAACAACTTTTACACAATTGCTCAAGGTAGTTATTAAATTTTTATGAGCAGTGCTGAATATTTTATAGAACACTTATATAACCGTGTAATAAACATTCAGATCTTTAATTCCCGGTCATTATAAGTCTATACTTTTGCAACTTGTTTTGAAAGAGGAGGAATCTGTGCACTCACTGTTTAATTGGCTGGCTGGCTTTACAGGTGTCCTGCATAAAGCCTCGTTGATCACAGCGGGTGTCTGCGTCGCAGGAGTAGGAGCTAACTTTAGCAAATCCTCTCAGTGTGTTTCTCAATGACAGCACATGTTGGACAGTCTGCAGAGAAACTCACAGATGCAGAGTGTCCCATGTGCACATAGCACAGACCCACACGCTATCTACTGTGGCAGGTGAATCTTCACTGCCAAGCACGTGTACATGTGCAGAGCTTAAACCTGGAGGCAAAGGGGGAATTTGCCTTTTTCAGTGCATTCTCGTTGATGAGCTACTTGAATGCAACAAACTGCTGAATAAATGTGGTTATTCAAACTGAATTATGTAGATTCAAAAGCCAGATAAGAGAGCAAATTTGCGAAAAATGGCAGTTGACTTTGCAGACCGAGTTTTTATGCTTCTTGAAAAATGTTTATCTCTAGACACTCAGAGGTAAGAGGCCCGGGGCCGACGAAGATGCAGTGACTTGTTAAGAAGGACTTTAGCACTTAGAGATCTTCTCTATAACATCCAGACAAGCACTTGGTTCCCCTTCAGCAAAAGATAAATTGGGTTAGAGGCCGACTGCAGATAACTTTTGGTTTTATGACACAGGAGAGTCAGAAAAACATACACCCCCCTGGATATTATAGGAAAAATAAATTCTTCATAGAGTTTTTCCCTCTATGAAGGGAGGGAAAAAGGTGACAATGTCATCAGTTAATATATATCTTAGGTGTTGTCAGGTAAAGAGAAAGAAGACAGCAAACAACTTTGTTGAATATCCACATGACAAACAAAGATGCCTAAAAATCAGCTGCTGTTGTGTACAGTATTGACTTTAGCAGCTGTGATAGACTTGTGACCTGTCCAAGGTGTTCTCCACCCTCGCCCAATGACTGCTGGAGATAACCTCTCCTGTCCCCCTCCCCCTCCTGCAGCCCTGAAAGGATAAGCGGGTTTAGATAACGGATGAATGGCTGGATGACCATAGCGGGTGTCAGCACGCTAATTTGCCAAAGCATCATTGCCCCTTGCATTCTTTGTGACAGACCGACACCAAGGAATGCATAATTGTGAAGGAAAGGGGAGACTAATCTATGCTTTATTTAATTTTTATAACTAAATGTCTGATAATTGCGGCTTGCATATGTATGCAGCTACTTGATTCAATTCTCTGCAAAAGTACTTGATTAGATTTAGGTGTAGACCAATCCAACACAAGAATACTCTTTGTCGTATGTTTTGGTTTATTTTCCTTTTGAAAGATGAAACTCCTCTCCAGTCTTAAACCTGTTTCAGCTTTTAACAGTTTTTTGCAGCACTGACTGGTATTTAGCTCTCTGCATCTTCCTATTGACCCTGAACAGCTTCTCCCTTCATCTGAGCAGAGCACCTCATTTCTCTGTCCCCTACTTGTGACAAACTGAAGAGGAAAGGTTTTTTGATTTTCTTGAAAAAATAAAATAAAATCTTGCCACTCTTTCATGGAGAACAAACTAGCAAAATGCATAACTATTAATTTCAATGTCAAGATATCCCTCTACAACAATCACTGCAGCTTCTCCAGAATCACTATGAGCCTCGAGCCACTTTTCTGAATTATGCAAAGGTTGGCAGACATGCAAACGACATGGTAGTGTTTTTTTAATATGGGTGTGATGAATAAACACTGTAGGATATTCAAGACTTGACATATCGCCATTTACACTAAACCTGGTTCAAACTTCTACTGCTTCTTCCATTTTTACTCCTTTCTTTCCTCATTATAATGCTGATTGTTCACTGAAATTCTCTGAGGCCTTCTAGATTGTAGAATTAAGAGACTTGACAACAGCTTTTGACTACAACAGATTTTATTTAGGGGTAAAGGAGTAAAAAGGGTTGATTTTCTTTTGAAAAAAAGAAAGAATAACATGCATACCACAATTCCAGATGATGTATGGAAGCTTGTGGTTTTAAACATGTGGAAATGTGTCTATGCAGAGCATCAGCTTAAGGAAGATAATGTCATGGTTACATATTATTCATATTTATGCTTGAGAAAATGCTACAAAAAATTTTACCATATATATATATATATATATATTTTTTTTTTTTTTTTTTTTATTTATTTATTTTTATTTTTTTTTATTTTTTATTTTTTTACACAGCATTTGCTTTTCTCCCATGGAATTTATTTGTTTTTTTCTGGAAAAAGACACAGTATTGATGTTTGGGATTTCACTGGGACATGGGCCTTCAGGACTGGACAGTTTGCTAATAGTACAGTGTGTGTTGTCAACAATCTCTGTGGTATGTGCCCCGCCTTAAGAAAACACTCCTTTGACAATAAGCAACACAACTCTTTCAGCGTGTCCTGCCAGGTTTCAGGTTGTTTGTTGTTTCGGTAAATTCCATGTTGCACTGTAAAATAGTTTGTATTTTTCAGAGATTTAAGGATGTTATGTGATCACAGAACTCCGCCATACACTATAACATAAAACGTATGACCTAGTAAGAGTTTGCATTGAGTAAAACCTATAGGAGGAAAGATGTAAAATGACAAAAAGTAAAAGAAAGAATGATTTTTTTTAAAGTTTTTGATGGGAAAGACTTTTTTTTCACATTGAGAAAATTATTTTGATTCTCTACAAGTACTTTATAAAAGTATATAGACAATTCTTGTGAGATGGGTATGTATCCTAAACAAACATCAGCTAGAATGCTTGTCTTGCTCAGATTTCAATCTAAAAATAACAGTAAAAATTATTTTAGCTTTGTAAGGTTTATTTATATACTATATTCTTAAAAGAAAAATATATTAGTTTTCTTTTAAGAATTGCAAATGTTTTCACTGTATTAAGATCCATCTATCCATCATCTTTACACCCTTGTCCCTAGTGGGGTCGGGAGGAGCTGGTCCCTATTTCCAGCTAACGTTCCGGGCAAGAGGCAGGGTCACCTGGACAGGTCGCCAGTCAACACAGAGACAAACAGGACAAACAACCATGCACACACACACTCACAGCTAGGGACAATTTAGAAAGATCAATTAACCTGACAGTCATGTTTTTGGACTGTGGGAGGAAGCCGGAGTACCCGGAGAAAACCCATGCATGCACAGGGAGAACATGCAAACTCCGTGCAGAAAGACCCCGGGCCGGGAATCGAACCCAGGACCTTCTTGCTGCAAGGCAACAGTGCTACCAACTGTGCCACTGTGCAGCCCACTGTATTGAGATACATAGTTTTATTTCTATCTAATGTTGTAAACTTCATGTCTGAATGCCAGCAGATTCATTTTGTTCCCTATGAAACCCAAAATTTTGTATGAAGTAAAATAAAATTAAAAATGCTTAATTTCCAAATTTAACTCTATTTAGGGTTTCTGTTTAGCTAGATTCAATACTTTGAATGTCATCCTTTAAGAATCACAGTAGAAGTTGTGATATGCTATAAACTTCAGAAAACTTTGAAATACCAAAATTATTTATGTATTTTTTTGCATTTTTGAGTCTCAATACACCATCTGTTTGACAATCTGTACAAATAGAAAAATAAAGATTAGATAGATGTTCTCTTAGTAACTTAGTATTTCTTGATGTTTTCTCTGAGTTTTACCCTGAGGCGCTAAAGTCTTTTCAGCTCATAAATGCATGTCTGAGATTGCATCCCTATGACAACGTTCACATGAGCAAGATGAAGGAGCTGCTTGTCTTTGTCTGCCACACGCTGAGCTGCCTCCAGTCCTCGGTGCTGTACGAGCAGAACCTCACTGCAGGCTGGGAACCAGTATGTGGACCCCTCTGAGGCCCCCTGCTGGTACGACACGGTGCCTCCACAAGACTCGTGGGCGCTTGCAGTGTGATCAGGAGGTGAGTGGATATAAATGGCTGCATGCCATTTATATCCAGCCACTGAGATTATGAAAGGTTGATCCTGCTAAAAGCTTCTAATTCTTCTAATTTGTCACAGACTGTATGGCATTAGCAACCAGAGGAGCATAGATGGAGAAAATAAAGATAAAAGTCATGATGAAGTAACAACCAAAATGATCTTGCATTTTAAAGTGAGGCTATTAAAGTTTGGTAAATTAGCTGTTGCTCAAACCAAGGGCAAAAATTACAAATAAGTGGAATCTAAAATCTGTTTTCATGACTAGATTACAACAGATTTCTTTACAGTGCAAATCCTAATCTCAGTCACATTAAATTGGTCAGGTTATCATTACTTAAGGTCAAAAAGGAAACTTAAAGCTCTTTTAAACTTGCTTTTAAATCTATAAATCTTGCCAAAGTAATTTTGATTTTGAAGAAAAATAACATGTTGGAAAAACATCTCAAATGAAATGTGTGTAAATGAGTTTGAGGATATTTTATTACAGCTTTTGAGAAAAACAAATTACAAAACATACTGTATTGTTTATGCACATCACAACATGTATTGTGCTATTAAAATGTTTACATATTGCATGACAAAAAGATATTTTTGTATTATGGACATCTGACAATGAAACAAGACATACAATGTCTTGTAATGTTTAAGAACAATTAAATATGTTTCCTATTTCTTTTAAAATTTTTAAAGTTTTAGTAAAATTGAATGCAAGTTTATATTTGATATGTGACTATTTGCTGACCAACAAGGCACATAAAAAATAAATACATAAATAAATAAAAAAATAATAATTCTCCAGCATACATTCTTTTTCTCTACAAACTGAAAATGAATGAAGAGAAGGTACAACATTCAAAATTTTACAAAAGCATATTTTATTCTGTGTGCCTAAATACTGAGAAGTATTGCAAATTTAAACAGAACAGAGTTCAACCTTGGGTATGAAAATAAAATCATAAACCAGAATTTGCCAGAATAATAGGAATCAGAATGAATGGGAAGGAAGAAATAGGAATGTTTCTTCCTTCTGAAAGAACAAGAAATCTTTAGTGATAGAAAGTCTTCTTGTTTCTATGTGTTTAATCCACTGTACTGTACTTGTTATTTGGAAGGCAGCCTCTTTTGCATTGTACATTAGTATGGATGAGCAGAGCAGGGCGGTGTTGTTTTCAGGTTAACTCAGATTTCACCACAGGCTCTTGTAGCAAGCTCAACAAAGTCTGTTTTCTGTATTCAAGCTCCCTGGCACTGCTTTCAGCTCTTTCTTATTTCCTGATCCTTGAGGAGATGAAGGTTGATCCAAGGCTTGTTATTGGAGAAACACCACATCTTTATGAGGGCCACGGCGTTGTCCACACAGAACTTAATGTGGTCAGTGATGCAGTCTGTGATGCTGTCATTGTCCTCCCCATGATGAGCACTGAGCTCTGTATTGTTAGATGATTCAGAACTTATTGATGGTGTACCAATGGGATATAAGTTATGTGCGTGATTTGCTTCATAGACCACAAACTGAAAGAAAGAGGAGAATCTGTTAAATCTGTCATCGACTGTCCGTCTCACATCAGTTCCCTGAGAAGCATGCTGCACAGACAGATAAGAATAAAAGTGAAACAGCCCAAGGGTGAGTGTACATTATGTATGGGGAGGCAGAACAGGGTCATCTGCATTATTTATAAAAGGTATCAAAAGGCAATACCTACAGAATATCATGAAGATGGATATGTGATACTGAGAAAAGGTGACTATAAACACATGGCTCTCCCCCAAATTGCCAGTTTAGCCATATCTTGGTAGCTTTGCAGTTTGCAGCTGTTTGTTTACTAATGTTCTCTAACAAACATTTGATGTCTTCAAAGAAAAGCTTCATCAATGCTGATATTGAATTACACAGGTGGACTCTGTCTCCCTCCGCAGGTGAAAATTCCAAAGGCAACTAGGGGAATGCCAAGGTGAATGAATGTGGATACATGTCGGACTTAAATAAAATAGAATCAAATTTGAATCAAATTAAAATCATATTCTTTCCCTTATACTTCATGAGTAGTCATTACTTTGTTATAATCATATAATACATTTATTTTGCAGAATGTAACAAAATGTGAAAAAGTTCCAGGGTGTTAACTCTTCAGCAAGGGAGCCAACATATTGACCAAAGTTGTCATGGCTGTTTGAAGTGAACACAACGCAGCACATTTCTGAACTGTTTTGTTGGAGGACACAGATGAGTTCCACCAAACCAATCAGTAACTCTGGAGTTTAGATTCTCAGAATGTAAAGTTCTGGCTCCTACGTGAGCCTGTGACATCCACAAGATCAGAGAAATGTTTTGGATTTTTGAGAAAGTCAGTTGTTTCAGGTTTCAAAGTAAGAATGGTCTTAAAAATATGTGTAATCTCTTGCTGCAATCTGTGATCCCTATAGTGACTATTACTGTTTCATCCTCGTTGTACTGCAGCAGAAAGAAGCAGAAGAACACGAGCCTCCTGGTTTAGAAGCAGTTTTAATGAGATCTACGAGGTAGTGCAGTTTTCTTTGGCTGTAAGAAGTTATAATGGTTCTTCCTCTACTCGCTGCAGTAAGCTGTGCATGATTCCTGACTGACAGGAAATGAGTTGAATTTTTGTCTTGAGTCATGGCTCAGTGACCAAGGGAGTTCTTTTAATCCCTCTGAAGGAAATGGAATGCTAAAACAAATCTTTAGCAAAATCAGCAAGAGTGAACGTACCTATCTGTCAAATAAACAGTGTACACTAGCTAGCTAGTGTACACATGTATTAGGAAATACATTTGCTAAGACCAGCGTATGAAGAAAACAATAGAGCCAATATATTTTTAGAACAGTAACGGTTACTTTAAAATACTAATAATTATAACTGGAATTATATTTTGTTTACTCTATATGCACAAGGCAGAATGAAAAGTTCATCTTACTTCAGCATTAGTGCTATTTAGACAGATGTCTCGTGACCAGATGACAGATTTTCACAAGCAGTTAACACATTTAATTGTGTGTACAGTATATAGACAATGGGAATATATTTTAATTAAGAATAGACAATAATATTATAAAATGTGACATTATCCTAACAGTAGCAGTGGAAGTAATGATGTTGTGTTAAGGAAACACATTTAAATCTTAATATTAATGTAAACATTTTAACTTGAATTTCATTATGCTGAAGAATTTCTTCTCCAAGTCAAATACATCATCATTATGCTCATCCTAGCTCATCTCTATTCCATACTTTTAGTTAATGCTGTAGAAACAATAATCATTGCTGCATATTACTTCATCACACAATTAGTGCACAGCTTCTTGAAAACAGTTTCCTTATTATTGTAATATTTTCAAATTAATGCTGTGCAGTTTCTTAGTCTGTTCACAATAGACATCCATTGGCTTATATTCCAGAACAATGTGACCCAGAGCTTCTTCCGTATAGGCCACCAACTAAAATAACTATAATTACCTTCCACTTAGTAAATGCACATTTCCATTAAAAGTCATGTTTATCACAGTTGCATTGTCAGTTTTGAGGGGTGCATGCTGGACCACTAATGTGACATGCTGTGCTAAACAGTAGATAATGGCCAAAAAGATTACAAGGGATCATACCCAAGCAGACATTTTAACAACCGCGATGATTAACGTCACACTGACATTCATGCTGATATGCGAAGAACATGCAACGACTGGCAAAAAGTCCAGAACGTTCTCCCACATAATATCAGGAAGTTGTCACTGAACACAGTGATTTAATCTGAAAGGCTTTGGCTTTTCAACATTTTCTAAAGCTAAATAATTTGTTGATCTGAAGTGTTTTCATTATTAGAAAACACTTCAGAGTAGATACTAAATGCAGTTTTCTGGGTAGGGGGTCATGCAATATTAAAATGATCCCAAACAAAGCAGCAAAGCTAAAACAAAATGACAAAAAAAAGAGCTAAGATGTTGCAATGGCTCAATCAAAGAGCATGCTGTAAATTGACTGGTGCAAGAGTGAAACATGAGAAAACTGTGCAGAAACAAATGTCAGTGAACAGAAGAGGTGTTGTAAAGAAATCAACAATACAACAGTGTGTGATGCATTTTAGGCATTTTTCTGTGTTCTACACTGCCATGGATATTCAAAATATCAGTATTTCCGTAATGTTTGTATTATGCTACTATTAAACTCTTGTTGCATCATTTTACAATGACCAGCAAAGCAGAAATGTAAAAACAAAAACGATTAAAAGAATATCTGTCAAAAATGTTCAGCATGTCAGGTGTGTTCTGTAGTAAGATAAGTCCTGAAATCTATACAGCAATAATTGATTTAAGGACTGAAATTGAATATTCATTAGAGAATGACTTCTCTAACCCGCTCTGTACTGGCTTTACACAATGCACTGGTAACAATTCAATGAAATATGATGTAATATAATATATATATTTTTATTATTATATAAATCTTAGCTTACAAATACATTTTGGCAGGATTTACAGCTACTAAACTGACTGCAATTTGGCAACAAGAAGTGTAGAAATAAATTAAAGGCATTGTCACATAACTACAAGCTGCAATGTTCTGAGGTCACAAAACGAAAATAAAATAAAATGTTTTGTTTCAGATTCTCAGTACAAAAGCTTTTTTTATATTAATCAGCTGATAAAATCAATCATAATATACAAATATGTAAAGTCGTGTGCTAATATTAATCTCTGAAATAACCACATACAGGGGATATGCAGATCTAGGTTTAAGATGTTGAGTACTGTATCAATTCCATTGTTTGTCTTGAGTTTACTCTTCTCATAATTAACTCCACATTTATTTTTGTTTGAAATAACACATTGCAGCATTCCAGAAATGTGATGCTTAACAATACGCCTCACATATATGTGCATATATGATTGTAATTTGTGACGGAAGTCTTTTAGTCTGCTTGAAATATGATCCAGCCATGTTGCATCACTTTCACAACTCTACAACGGAATATAGGCATACATAATTTACACTTAACAGGTCTCCATTGGTAAACCAAATTCAAACCATTCACTGCATTTCAGGATGACATAAAATCTGCAACAGGTTCCTGTTTCTTTTATCTCCTTCTATGACTCATGAATGGATGAGATTATATGTCTCAGTTAAACACAAAAATGTGGCAATTGAAAAGACTCACAATAAAAGAGACACATTGAGAAATAAAATGCTTTTGCAGTGTTAAAAAATATCAAAGCGGCTTCAATAAAACACCTCTCTCATTTCTGATGAATTTAGCGGATGATATATGAAGAAAAAACAGCAAAGTTTGAAAAACCGAGAGTACTTAAGATCATATTTCAGTTTAATTAAATAAACAGGAGTTTGATTTAACTTAGAAAACAATTAGTCTCTCCTAATCTTCTCAGGGGTTTATCTGACACGTTCTGAAATTGTTTGTTGCTTCACAGAAAGATTAGAAAAGGATTAGAATAAATGTATGAAATGTGAAACAGATTTGTGTTGTAATTTCTAACTAATCACAATGCTAGTTATAAAGTACAAGAATATATCTTTTACTCATTTCAGACAGTGAAGACCTACACATTGTCACATTCCTCAAGTCAAACTCAACTGAACCAGAGAGAATGATGTATATGTCCTTACAAATTTTCATGACAGACATCAGTTACGGTAGTATTTGTGTCCATGAAAGACTGTTGAAATTGTTTTGTAATCAATGTATTTTACATGTCAGTCAACAATGTAGTAAATACAATACCAACTTTTTATGTTTTTTGTGAAGAAAGTCACATAAAATCAAATATGATTCAGAGTTTTTCAGGCTAAATTCAAAAGCAGACTCTTATCTTTTGTAGAGATACACAACCTTCTACATATACCATACATACCCATGATTCTGATCATGGGTATCTAAGATATATAAGATGTATGAAAAGCATTAAACTACTGAATCTTTTATTGTAGTGGCATAATCTCACACCAAAAATTTTAGGAAACTGAAACCTAATTTGCCTTCATACATGGGTTTTTCTGTTTTGGTCCTGTCTTGGTGTATTTAGATAGTTATCATGAAGGGTGTATTGTATTCAGGTAATTTCTTTATATTGGGTTTCTTCAGACTTTCTTGTGTTTCACTCATTTGGTTCAAATTCTCATTAGAGTCAGTTTTTTGGCTTTGTTTAGCTAGATTGTCATGTATTATTCTCACTGTGACTATTTCTGTGCTTATTAGTCACCTCCCTGAGTGTCTCTGCTCATGTTCTTCATCAGGTTGACTGTATTCCACTCATTTGTCACACCTGGTTCTCACACTACTCATTAACCCTCTCAATAGTTATTGCCAGTCAGTTTCTTCACCTCCTTGCAAAATTATCTTGTTCACCAATTTCTGCTTACTTTATGCTGTTTATCCTGTGTTCCTGTCCTTTTGTTGTTCACATCAGTTTATGTGGATTTCTATTGCTGGTTGTTCAATTGCTATACGTCTTTTTTTATTTTTAAATAAAATTCCTTCTCCATGAACACTGCTTTCATGTCTGCATTCGGGTCCAACTCTTGCAACAAAATTCCTATAAGATAACTCTAAGACAAGTATTACATCTCAATGAAAATATTATTGAAATGTTCATTTATTTCAGTAACTCAGTTCACTAAGTGAGACAAATTATATGACATAGTGCTTAACACTTGTACAGTAGTCTCTGGCCACTGAGTGCTGAGTAATAGGTTCCTCCGAAAGAGCACTTAGCTTAGCTTAGAAAAACAGCTAAATAACAATTAGACTTCTGTCTAATTGTTATTTAGACTCTGTCTGGATCGGCTGGATACGAATGAGACTGTTGTTTGGTGTTAAATCAGATGAAATATAAGCTTAAAACCACATTGAGTTCAATGTTAACTGTGATGCTATGGCCTGTTTTTAAGAACCTTTCTAAAATTACATAGAATCGTGAACCCTCTGAAAAACTAGGATATTTTAAGTTTAAATCTGCTGGCCTCTTTCAGTAGCATGACATCTGGTCATGATTGGCCCTTTCAGTAGGAAAATATTAAAGCATATGGAAAAACACAACTCACTTGACTTTGTGTCCAAGACACAAACTCAAATGGCTTTTGTTACTATCTCAGTTCCCAGACCTAAATCCTTCGGAAAAGTTGTAGGCTGAGCTAAAGTTTATACGGACCCTGGAGAGATGAGATGAAGAATGAAGAGTTAAGAATGAAGAAATCTTCAAAGATCTTGCTCTCTAAAAAAAAAGCCTAAGAACTGTACTATCTACAAAAGGGGGCTGCACACGGTATGGTATTAATGTCAGGGGTTTCAAACCTGTGGTGCTGGGGATTTTGTAAAATCAAGGCACTGCAAAAAATTTACTCAAATTGCATAATTTCTTTTAATTGTGAGATCATGCTACATCAAAAAATTATTTTCTTTGCAAGGTTTGCTACACATTTCAGAAGAAGAAATTACTGTAAAAGAAACTATAGGTTGTTTATTATTGGTAACAGAAGCGCTACCTGAATTGTAAATATTACAAAATGTTTTTATAAGATGGTTCATAAACAAGAAGGGGATTATTTTCTTTTCATTTACTCCTGCTGATGTGCCCTAAACCTTTAAGCAAAAAATAAATAAATCTGAAATGTAACAATAACATATTATCTAAAGTGGCTCTCATCCATTGGCATCTTCTGGAAAACCTTCCCTTAGCTTTAGATCTCATGGGTCTCATTAGCATCAGTTTTACATGCAGCAACTTGCTTCTGCCAAAAGCTTGGATAAAAACCTCTTTCAAGTGACTGATGATGGCTTAACAGAGGCATTGTTCTTTTGTAGACAAAACAAAGCTTCAATAAATTTGAACTCTGAGCTTGAATTTATCAAGTGGTGAATGCTTATTATGATTGCTAACTGGTTTGTATGAGCACATCATGTTTTATTTCTTAGAGCTTGGCCATGATACCTAATATTTCAGGGTGTTATTTACGCCTTCCTTTGCTGCCCCCAAGTGGTCAAAATTCACCTAATGTTGGTTTAAGATACCTCTAACAAAACTGATGACATTAAACTACAGGAAATAATACAGCTAATAAAAACACTCAGTGTGAGGATCTCATTGCATGGTGGGGAAATGTTTTTTTGCACAGCAGGGAAATAGTTTAGATTTAGCTGAAAAGCTCACAGCAGTAATTAGCTCTCTCACCAATGAAGTGACAACCGTATTTTTTCCATCATCAGGAGCAGACAGATGTAAAGAAACATGAGTGACGACATTTGATAGCGGCATCCTTTGAACTGTCAATCATGACGGAAGATTTTGCCTCATCCTGTCAAACTGAACCTGCCAAAACCAGAGATGAGGGAGACGGCTGAGGAGCAGGGTGTTATGGATTCCAGATTATGACACAGTTATAAAACTTTCATCAGGGTCACAAGGACAAACCATCTCTTAAGATGAGCGCTCAACATCAGCCACCAACATTGTTCTTTTTTTCCAGTTCATGTAATTATCCATAGTGCTCTGTTTGCTATTTTTAGCCCTCCTGTTGCTCAGAGAAATATTCTATTTGCAGCCTAGAGACTTTACTTATTCACCCTCTAGCATCCATGACCTTCCTCGCCTCCATCCAGACACAATTGTCAGAAGGGCTTCTGCTCAGGATTCCCTCTCGTACCTACACATTTCCATTTTCTCCCTTCCATTTCCAACCATTGAATTATGGAATCCCCCAAAAGCTCAAATCTCTTGCATTATTTAATGCAACTGTATATTTCATTGAACAACTTATAACACACCCTACTACCCTGCTTCCCTTTTATGAGATCTGATCTCAGTTGAGGCCTGTTGACTCTAATAAAACATGACCGTTTATCACCCCTGACTAACCCGATTAACTCTATGCAAATGCCTTTCGGTAGATATTTACTTTTCATATTACTGCTGAACATTTCCATGCAGCAAGCTATGAATAGAACTTTTAACTTAATTTAGAACTTTAGTTTAATAATTTCATAATCTACTTTTTGGAAAATTCTGCTGTCTACAGTGAGAAGTTTCATACTGACCAAGTATAAGTTCTTGTCTTGTAGAGGAATGTTTACAACTGCTTATACAAATGTTGACATAAAGTAACTTTCTATCATTTATTAAATAACTCCTGGTTTTCTTAAAGGTAATGTGGTTTTATGAATTACATCTTCTAGCAGGAGGCAACTCAGAGTTATTTTAGTGGAGTTCCATTATTTCTCCAATTTGTGCTAGTAAATGATCAACTATGGATTCGTTATTGTATTTGAAAGCTGTTTATACAAACCCAGTAGGGCAATAAAGTCAAAGGATGTCACAAAAGCAGAGGAAAAGACTATTGGCTGCAAAAACAAAACCAATTTAGTCAAAATATAAAGGGAACATTAAAATTTGTCAAATTAGTTTGTGGTATTAAGATGAAAGATGTTGGATGAAATACTAAATAAAAACAGAGGAAAATCGGTGAGTCTAGCAATAAATAAAGGCCCAGACATCTAACACTGGTCACTAATAAAAATACTGTTTCCATGGCAAAGAAAAAATCCAATTAATTCGTTGTGATAAGAAAAGGTTTGAACCCACAAAGCGCACTCAGCATACGACATATAAATTACTACAATGTGACATAAAGAAGTGAACTTTTTACAGCAGAGTTACCGCAATCTTATTGAGTAGCATTAATAGGCGTCTGACTGTGGTCAAAAACTAATTATTGTCGACTTACTTTTAGTAACATGACATATACTCAACTTTTATGGCATGCATTTTAGTCAGCCATAATTCATTACTTTAAAGGGAATGTATTATATCATATCCAATATTAGAATAAAAATTAGCATACATTTATTCAATCCACACTTCATGTAATAACGGTGCTAAAGTGCTGATTTAGCGTCACTACTCTCCATTATTAACTACAATTTTATCATGCTCTCATTACACTGGAATATGATTGTTTTCTTAGAACCTTAGATCTCTACTAGTGGCAAACCATTCAGAGAAGTCAAGAACTGAAAGGTCAAATTATACCAAGCAAAAAAGCAATTTAAATGCAAATGCAGTAATGGAGCAGGTGACATATACAAGGTGTAACAACAGTAAATAAAACACATTTTACTGCACACTGCTATCACAAGAGAAAGAAACTCTTGCTTCTGTGACTTTATGAGGTAATTGTTCACATGCTGTGGGAATAATCATCACATCTTGAATATGGACAATAACTTGTGAGTTCACCTGGACAACAGGCTGGACTAGAGACACAACACTGAAGCTGCACACAGGAAGAGAAGACTGTACTTATGCAGGAAGCTTAGATTCCTCAGTTTCAAGCAAGGTGCTGTGAAGTGCAATGTCCTCTGTCATCATCTGTTGGGGTAGCAGCATCAAAGGCAGTGACTTAAAAGGGATGAACAAAATGAGAAAGAAGGCTGGCTATAAGTCATACATAAAACATCATTTTTGGATTATTTCTGAATTCACAGGCATGAAGCTTCTTATTTTTAACTTTTGGCCATTGCTCTCTGGACAGAACCGCAAAAAAAAAAAAGATCCAAAAATAAACAAAAAAATACAACTTTATCATCATCATTTCCAGTTGTTTGGTTTCTTCTTCATTCATTCTAAGGTATTTTGTTGTACTGCATCCTTATGTGTATTTTCTATTAAAGTTATTGATGCAGTCTTTTTGACACTAGACACATCATTTAGTTCTTGAGAAGAGCCGTGGACAAATGTTCTCAGAAAGAATTTTAATAGGGTTTAATCATCACTTAGGAAAGAAGATGTAAATACTGGATTTTTACCTGCCCAACAAATGTCTTTCAGACTTACAAAACAAACTATTACATTGGTAACAATTATTTATCCTATGAATTACTATGATAAAAGATCAATCTTTAAACCTAATTTCCAACATACCAAAACAAACAGAAGAAACATACAAGGTCTTTGCAGTTTTATTTGACAAGAGTGTCAAAATATATTACATCTATACAGACAGTATTTGAAGAGATTAAAAACAATCAAAGGACTTAGAAATAAAGTACAAAATTTCCTCTAAAGAAATTTCTAGTTCATATAGTCCTGAACTAGAAGGCTGCAATGATTTAAAACAACCAAAAAATAGTTTTTGCTTTTAATATGAACGCCTCGTGATATAAAATAAACATCATTATATGCCATAAATCAACAGGTGGTGCAGTTAAACACTGCACCCTGGGGATTCTGTCAATTATTGTTCTTTTTTGTACGACCAGCTTGTTTAAAACCAACTGATTAAACAGAAAAGCCAGTTTGAATTTCAAACTGTTGTAACTCAAAAAAGCATGCAGCAGTGAATGATCAATTTATATTGCAGCTACAAAACTTAAACTCCTAATGTGGGAGCTTTTCTTTAAAGATGAAAGGAGCATTGGTCCACTATGAGCAAGCTATTTGTTAGCTTGTCCATTTTAGCTTTAGCCTTGAACTAATAAATACCTTTTATATGCTGTTCATTCTACCCTTAACAAGACTTTCTGCAAATCCCCAGATTAAACATAACAGTGACTATAACTTTTGCCAACCTTTTCTTTGTGAAAAGACTTCACTCACAGTTGAGTTGTAGAAAAGTTCCACAATGTGTAAAACGTGCAGAAAATGTATTGACAATACCACAATCCTTATTATTATAATCACCCTCAAGTAGAGTGTTTTTCTCTTCCCTTTGTGTACTAAACTATAAAAGAAAAAATCTGAGTATAAAACCGTAATAAAAAGCTGACAGAAAACCAGTCTCTTAAACAGACTGCTACATTAATTTAAATTACAATCATTCCAAATTCAAGAGCATTTCACATTCATAATTTACTTGTACTAACCAAGTGTAGTTACACTCCAGGGTTCTCTTTCTCCCCAGAAAGCAGTTTTTCCTTAGCAGAGTCCTGAGGCCCTCTGTGTGTAGATTTCTGCATTTCTCTACTTTTGACCCATGTGTAAGCTGAAGAGCCAACAAGAACCATCATGTTACTGGTCCACCAAAGCAGGCTCTTACTGGATGAGTTATACACCACTGCTAAAACAGTCTGCGCACAAGCCTTTGCTGTTCCTGAGACGTTATGAGTGAGAGGGCTGGTAAATTTGATCTGGAGGCCTGTGACGTAGCCGATGGCAAAACCAAACACCCCTCCTAGCGACATCATCCCCCAAAAGCGGAGATTGGTCAGTCCACTAAAGCTGGCCACTTTTCCCATTTCCCCAAACACAAGGATGAGAGGAAGGAAGAGGACACACGCATTGATGTTGTTGTAAAAGGACAGTTTCCAGATGCTTCCATCCACAGCAGGCATCACCTTCTTGGTGTAAATGGCATTGAGAGACACAAAGACACTCGCCAGCACCCCAAAAAACACACCCGACCAAGACAGGGACCCAGCCAGGCCTTCCTGGTCCACACCCAGCCAGAATCCACCTGAAAGGCAAAAGCATAAAGTGCTGAGAAATCACAACTGACTTTAAGTTAAACATTTATGCCAAAACTGTCTGAAACTCAGTGTTTTTATTAATAGTAGTGTTTTTCATGAGTTTTCGCTGTAGGTGCACAACTGTTCTTCATTGCATATTATTAGTCAGTCACTTGAACTCAAAAATGATGCAATAATAAACACATAAAAAATGTGATTGGAAAGTAAGGTTAGTCCAAGAAATAGTGATTTCTGAATACCTCCTGGCTCAAAACTAAATGTTTTGGTTTAAAAAAAAAAATGAACTTGAACTCGTTTTAGGCTTCATTTGACGTCTGAAAACAGGCCAATTGCATTATTTTGATTATTTGTCATTTTCAGCAGGTGGATATTGAGATATCTTTTTATTTGGAATTTGGAAGAATCAGTAATTCATAAAAGACAAAAAGAATCACATTTTCATCAAACACAAAGCCTGATGATTTTGTACTCTTCATTTCTGTCTTGTTATAAGTAAAAAAAAATCTGGCTGCGAGAATGGGTCAACGAGAATTTTTTTCATCGATATTAAGAAATTACTTAATATTGAAACAAGCTCCTATGTCTTGCTCAAAAGTTAGTTTTTTTATTTTATTTCAAGTAGCCTATACTAATTTGCAGTAGAAACCAGACCAAAAAAACTTGGTAAGATTTCGTGTTCTGGCAGTGTAGTCATATTGGCACTTAAAATAACTGCATGTAATCAGGATTATTTTTGTTTTTGTTTCATATGTCCATGTCCTGTGAACTGGTTCAGTAACCAATCAGATGGGGGACCTTCCACAAGCACCCCTAGGTAACCTTATAAGCAGTTATAGAAAATGGATGAATCTATCTAAGGAAATGTTTTTTATTATTATTATTATTATTATTACTATTATTATTATTTTCTATAGGATTTTACGTGGTTAAATGAATAAAACAAAAAAATGGTACTCTAACATTTGTTCTTTGTCTGTTGGTGTATTTTGCATGGTACTCGCAACAGGAACACACAAATATCAAAACATTATCAGACGAGACAAATCCAGAGATTTAAAAACTGTAATCAACTGTCACTACTCAATGTTAGAAAAACACAAAATACCAGTGCAAGATGCAGTTAAATAACAATCAGCACAAAACAAGTTGACCTACCAAGAATGATCCCACAGCAGCTTAGAGCTTGAAAAGATGTGGTTTGCTTCAGGATAGCAAATGATAACAGCACGTTAAAGACAGTGCTCAGGGATCGTCCGATTGTGTAAAAAGCCACTCCGACGTATTTTAAGCACAAGTTGTTGAAGGTGATCATTCCGATGAAGACAATGGACAACGGCAGGACTTCACGCGACGTTTTCACGTTGAATCTGACCGACGGGAAGTCGACGACTCCGGGACACAGCTTGGCGAGAAGCTGCATGAGCCAGCACAGACCAACGGTCACCACACACTGGTAGAACGTGACAAACAGTGGCGCGTCCAGCTCTGGGTTGTCCAGCAGGTAGTTATTGAGGAAAACCATTGTTATTGAAACGAACCAGTAAAGTGCAACCACAACTGTTATCCTGAGAGCTCGAAGAACGAAAGACTCTTCGTGCTCATCTTGGTTCATCGTTTCCGAGCCGGACAGAGCCATCCTCAAAATGCTGGAGCGCTTCAGCTGCGTCCTGTTCATGATTGGAGACAAAACAACACGAGCTGCTTTCAAAAATGCGACATTTGCCGAGCTAAACTAACTACAGAGACCAGGATGGAAACATGAGAGTTGTATCTCGCCACCCGGCATCAACAATCTAACTTCCGTTCACGGGCTTTTCAACATAAAAGTGCAAGCAAATGTAGGTTTATATATTAAAGTATTTAATTTCTATCCAAGCGTTTAACTCTTTTCATATTTTAAACCCAGTTAACAGTAAAACAGCTAAATAAATAAGTACGATAATTAGACAAACTTAGTATGATTAATATACTTTACTGAAGATAGCATGAATGAAAGCTTACAAAGTCAGTGCCAAAAGCCTTCATCACATATTAATAAATATCCTGTTACCTAAAATTATTTTTAGGCGTCTGCAAACTTTCCACAATATTTAGATGTAGCATCGTCCTGGTCAAACTGTCTGAACCGGTTTATTCAGTAGCCGCAGCTATTACTTCCTCATATGAATGATGTTTTTATATTTAATGTTGTTTTTTTAAAGTGTGTCACAGATTAATTATATCAATATGCGCCAAATCCTCTTCGCTTATTTCCCACGTAATGAAACGTCTCTATTTGTAGTTAGTTTTTCATACACGAGTTAAACGAAACAATAACCAAAATAAAGAGGAAAAAATAGAACAAGTAGCCATGTATCACTAATATTAAAATGCTTTCATACCTGTTTCGAATATATGACTGATCTACTCCGTGTTACAGTCCCCGTAGGTCTGATCCGCGCAGTTAAATTTGGTAGTGATATCTGTGTATGTTGAAAAACACAGACGTCACTACCAATCTACAAACATTAGGTGAGAAAACGGCGGCGCTGCAGCAAAAGGAGGGCTGCTGATGACAATAGAAGAAGACGGCAGTGTGACTGCGCATGTGCGAATGACTTACTAATTAGGAAGGATCAGCAAAAATAAGTTTTTCCGTTGATGCTGGAATATTAGTTTTAACTCAATGAAAAAATACAAAATAATTCAACTTTTTATATAATATTTGAATTATAATTATTTTTTAGAACAATTTTATAATGGACATGCGTTCATCCATTGTTTACGTCCACTATAGATTTAAAACAGGTAACTTATTGCAGTATTTGTAAAGTGTGCATAGTGCCATTTGCATATTCTATTCTATTCTATTCCTACTAATCTTATCCAAAACTGATTTATTAAACATCAAATTTTGAGCAATAGGCATGTTAATTTCTGCTTGTCACAAACAATGCACATTCTCTCTCACTCTCTGCTTCTCTCCCTGTTTTGCTATCTATTTCTCAATGTCTCGCTTACTCTGTGTGCAGTCACAAATATCAGCCAGTAGGTGGCAGCAAATTGTCATCAATATTTCTTTTAAATCATGATTGTTTACATGGATATGTAGCCTAGCCTTTAAGTGCTGTCTGGAATTAATTTTTAAGATTAGTTTACTCTGTATTCATTCTAGCCACTTAACAAGGGCATCACAGTACTTGTCTGTAATGAATGGTTATGTGAATTAGTTAATAAGCAAACATAGTTTTTAATTGAAAATAAGTTACCCATTGCACTTAGCTGATAGCAACAACCTTCATAATAACAATTAGAGAAGTTTCTATTTGAATCTTAGGTTCTCTATTTTGGTGTTTGAACAGGAGGCAGAGATGATTATCTTTCTGCTGAAAGACTAGAGGTTCAGCCTCCAACTCTCCATGTATTAAACATATTTAGTCAAGACAACTTGCACTCTTTTATACACATAAAACATTTTTCGCTATATAAAATAAGTATTATACAAATTTTTTCTTAGAGAAAATATATCTAATGCAATTCACACCAGATGTTGACTACAACTCAAGTTATCATTATGCTTGTGGACTATTTTATACACTTACAGAAATATATTAAATTCTTTGAAAAAAAGCCTTTAATGAGAGAAAGACAGTTTCATCATGTGTCCAGTTGGGAGAAGTTACTCCTCTGGATTTAAAAGGTGGAATTTTGAGTTTTTCTTCCACTAAGACTTGCTTGAACTCTTGAAGGTTCTTCAGGATCCTTTACACACATTTTGATCTTGATTTTTTTTTTTTTCTTTAGATTTTCATCTGGATACAAATTAGGTGGTTGGGTTGGACATTCTGGCAGTGCTAGTTTCTTTCCTTCAAACTAATTAAGAGTTAGTTAAGAGGCTTTGTGTTTGGATTATTCTCTTGCTTTGAAATTGAAACCAACTTTATCTTTAGATTCTTATAAAAATGTCTGTGTATTGCTCCATGCTTCCCTCCTACAGTTATAGAAAGTCTGCTGGTGTTAAGACACATTGTAATGTTCCCACTTGTAATTTTCGCCCTTGGCATAGTGTTTTTGGTGATTTGCAGAATCACTTTTTCCTCTAACTCAGTGTGCTCAATGCATCTGATCAAACTACATATATTTTCATTGGCTTGTCCAAGTCTTCTGCAGTTATCTTTAAACAAGCTTCAGTGTTGTTTTTGCTTCACCAGAGGAGTAACGGCCAAAGCTTTGGCCAAGAATAATCAAAACAATTATGTTGAAATAATGTTCTTCCTACTTCCAGATTAGAGAAAGAAAGTGATAGATAGGCAGGCAAATGGGTGGACAGACAGACAGATAGATGCTTTATTTATTTCACTGACCAAACTTGATGTCAAACTTCATTACTTCCAGCTGTCACTGATCTCTTCCACAGTTCCAAGCTTGTTCACTTGCTGGAAAATTGTTGAGAGTTGTTTTTGTTTTTTTCTAGTTTCATACCTTCCTCTACAATGCACAGCAAGTACCTTGGTTGATGGACTGATGTTTGCTGCTGAGCCAGTAAGCTATACTTATGGACCTGTAGATGCGCTCAGCAAGGGTAAGACACCATGTCTCTCAAAGACTCTCAAAGACATGGTGTCTGGGGTGGAATTTTATAATTCAGCATATACAGTGGGTGTTCAACCCTTCACTGTTCACCTTTGTTCTAGGGTTTTAAAAGGGGAGAGAACTTCTTTTCTGTTGTCAATCTCAAAACCCAGCGATGTGCCTTACTGACCTGGGCCAGATGGTGTGAAGTCAACTTTTTCTGACATTGACAGAAGATAAGAAATATACTGACTTCTCAGAAATAAAGGTGAGCAGAAACTGTATGTTGATTGGAGGAGGAAAAAAAAACTTAACCAGGAAAGAACTGTAGATTTGAAACTATTTTAAATGTGATGTAACAACCATCAGTAATTTAAAATTACTTTTATGTTCACACATCAAACTCACTGATTATCAAGATCAAATACATCTCTTTAAACAACTTTTAAAAAAAAATTCCCATCACATTTGCACTCTTAAAGCAAGAAGAGCAGATTTAACTTTTTTTTTTAATTATTGGAAAAATAAACTGTAAATCTAGCAGTCTGCTGGAATTATAGGGATAAATACCAAATTTGAATTTAGCAAATCTGCTTATAATTAATGAAAACATAATAAATTAATCTGAATAGCTAGTAAAACTAACAAACTATACATATGATGTAATCATTAACTAACACAAACTACAGATTACATGTGGTCACACCTGCATGAAAGGTCCAGTCCAATAGGGGAGATTAACTGTGGTCTGTGTACAGAGGACAAAATGTATCAGGTCTGAATACACGCTTATATTTGCTCAGGTTAAGTTTGTCTGATCTTTAAATCAATTTGATGATCTAAATCTTTAAGGGTTCAAATGTTTTGTTTTTTTTCCCCAGGCCTGTATACAACAACCAAGAAGCTTACTAAGGATTGTCTTATCTAAAGACTTATCTTTAGGTAGCATTTATTGCATTATGGAAGTATATAGACATATAGAATTGGGTGGGTATAAGGCAAAATTGACTTTTTGACTTTGTATCATGTTATAATATCATTCCCTCATCAAAAACATACACAAAATGTTAATTTTAATTATTCATGCATGTTTGAAGAATCCTTGAATTCCTGTTGAAGCCATTCAGGTGTGCCTGAATGTATACCCATACAAAACGCCACATATTTACAAAAGCTCCACCTTGGAGCTACAGTCTCGAACTAAACTTCGACCCACACAGCTCTACCAGACTAGTGGCAGCAGCAGTTAGCAAACATCTGGTAAAACTGAAATATCACTCCTTTAAAGAGTTTGGAATGTAAATAAGTTGTGGTCAACTATCTGTAAATCCTTCAATCCAACCTGCATAGATTTATAACAAACAAGGCAGAATGGTAGTTGCTACAATGCTACTGAACCTCACTTCAAAAATTCAGAGTTATCTCTTTAAGGTGTGTGTTAAAGAAAAGTTGTATACACTTTAAAGTGCAGCGTTAACGTGTGTGTGTGTGAATGAGTGAATGCAGTTTGTAATGTAAAGTCCTGGCACAGTCATAAACAACTGGTCTATAAAGGCATCTCCTTTTGCATATAAGTTTATGTGGAAGCCTGCGGGATCATGAGGATCTCTTCTGAGTGCATCTAAAGCATATCTGAAAGGTCTTTAATTGGAGGAACACTTCTTTAGTCAAGCTCATAAAACAACCAAGCCTTTTAAGACTTTTAAGAGTCCAGTCAGGATGCCATCTTCTTTAATATATAAGACTATAACATATGAATGAGTTATCTACCTCCAAATTAAAGCGGAACATTTTTAACTTTGCTACAGAAAATGCACCTATAGAATAACTTAAAATGTTCTATTTTTCCTTGTCTGACTGACATGGTTGCTCAGTAGGTTACAGAATGCAAACTTTTGTCCTCGGAGACCAAGGTGACTCATGTGGCTCATCGTTCCTAGGGGAACCGCAGAGGAAATGTGGAGCAGCATTATGACAGTCGTACTGCCATTTCAGATGAGCCAGTTTCCCTTGTGTCCCAGAGCACACCAGGCACTGGTGAATCTCCCCACATAGGTCATTATTTAAATACTGTTGTTCTAAACAAAGACTGATATTTGATGCATTATTTATGTAGAATATAATCCCAACCCTAATTTTAATATTTGAACCCTGTCCTTAAAAATGTTGTCTTTCATTCTGGAACTACAGAGCTTGTTCTTGTTGTCTTTCTGTCACTTGGCATCTGCTCTATGGTTTACCTTCTTGCATTTGTGAAATTTCAAAGAGATTTTCCGTTTTTTTTAATGTACTTTACTGGTTCAGTTCTGCTGTCTGGTTCAACCCAAATTTAATTGTCAACCTATCAGATCATCACACAGATTGATCATTTTTGCTAAGTGTTATGAGTTTACACCATGCATGTGAATATAATATCCTAGGGGACAGCATCGGCTGAGATAATGCTGCCAATAACAACACTCTCTTCCTGCTATTAACTTTTTACTTTTTGTATATCTGCTCTACCTTCTCAAACTTCCAGTCGGTCGTATAGCAGATGGCCACTCGTACTTAGCCAGGTTCTGGTTCTGTTGGACATTTTTTCCTGTAAAAGGGGATGTTTTCCTCCCATCTATCATGCATGCATCCTTAGCATGAGAAACTGCTGAAAATTCAATGACACGATGCATATGATTGTCTACTGTTTCTACATGCTCATCCAGGAGGACTAAATGCTGCATTCAGGGACTCAATGCAACCTGCTGGGTTTTCTTTAATAGATAACTTTGTAAACCTACTTAAATAATGAACCGAACTTAATGCACTGTTTAGTAAGTTGGATTCATTGGACTTCATGTGTGAATGATTTTATGTTATTTTTTTGTGAAGTGCCTCGAGATGACATTTGTTGTGAATTGGTGGTACATAAATGAGTTGAATTACAATTGTGAATTCCTTATTCTTATATTTGGAATGCATAGGTGTTACTTTGACTCTTGCTTCAATTCCAGTAAAGTTTTGCAGCTCAGTAAAAACTGAGAAAAAAAAATGGCAACACTCTGTAGAACGCCAGTGGGCTGGAAAAATCTTCTCCAGTGTTAAAAAGTTTGAGGTGTCTACCTAGCCTCTAAAAGTCCCTGAAACTAATCTGATGGGATCTGATGGCATCTGTTGGAAAGTAGCCCAGTCTACAAAGACAATCTAAAGGGATCAAATGATTTAATGCTAACCTCTCTTTAGTCACCCTAGGATTCCTGCTTTAACCCTCTGAATAGTCCTTTCCCTCTTCTTTTCTAGCGAGAAGTGTTAGGTTGTTTGTGGGTTCTCATAGTGTTATTGCTGTCTGTATATTGTTCAAAGCAAACAAGCCGAGTAGCATTGTTTAGCCTAAACTAATTGTTTCTGGTGACTTGAGTAAAACTATTTCAGTTTCAAGAGGAGTGAGCACAACAAAAAACAAACATGCAAATGTTTCACAGAGGTCAACAGCGGACTAGCGCATAGAGGGACTCCGTATTTTCAACATTGCTAATGAAGCCTAAGTGGTTATGTGCTGCACATTTTTGTTTCCGCTCCCATGCTCTGCTGCGCAGGGTCTTGGTTAATGATCACTTTTGTTTAAACTGTTTTCACACCAGGCTAGAATCAGCTGTTGAATGAGTTACTGGAGAAAGATCAATATCAATATGCTTTATGATGGCAAATAATTTCAGTCTTGTTTTTGATTTCTGCACAGGCTCTTCTTTATTTTTCTTTTCATCATTTCTTCTTACTTTTGTTTTCTTTTCCACATCTTTCAAAACATAATGATGATGAGTCATTATTGCAGGCCTAATTTAACCACTTTTAAGAATAATGTCAGTCACTTAACATTGATCTTTTGTATGTTTTTGTTCAGCACATTTTTATATTTAGTTTTAGGTAATTCAGCCTCTTAAACTGGGCCTTTCTGGGCCAGCATTGAAAATGATAATTGAATATTTCATTTCTCAGCCTGTCTAACTTGATTAGAATACTGTAAGATATATTTTTCATATTTAAACTTAAAAAAAACAAAGTCTTTGCACTTTTCCAATCTGTATTATTTTATAAGCCAGTTCTACCTGAATAGTGATGAGATTGTATCAGTACTTTTTGTTTGTGAAGGTAAAGGTAATTTTGTTTATGTAACACATTTTCAGCAACAAGGCAATACAAAGTGCTTGTGATAACTATCAGAAAAAACTTAATTGTCCAAAATCATTAAGTGTCTAAAAATATGTCAAAGAAAAACAAGTCCAATTGTACATTAATCAATATAAGTTAAATTCAAATATACCCCATTCATTCCAGTACAATAAAATCCTGTCCACATGAAATTAATAGAATCCAGTCCAAATTAAATTACATTCATTCATTCATCCATCCATTGTGTTCCACTTATCTCCGATTAGTTTGCAAGGATAACAAGTCCAAATCGCAGATTTCCCTCCACCAATTGAACAATAAAGATGCGTAAACACCTCCATCAATGGTTCTATCCAGAAAAGAGATTAAAACAATCAAATAATCACTGATTCAGGAGCACTTTCTGTGGGAGAGGAAAAACAAAAAGTACACATAGTTGATAATAGCAATATTTTCGTCCATAATTAAATACTAATTCCATAGGATTTAGTGACACACTCCATGTGTGACATGATCTATCCTTCAAACTCTGTCACCCATAGAATAAGCCATTACTGTTACCAGATAAATATTTATTTAATTGGGACAGAAGCATTGGTATGTGCACACTGTAACAGTGTGATGGAAGGTGGAGGCTGGCTGCTAAAAAAAGAAACTGTACTTTCCATTCTCTGCAGCCCAGGAGTGCTTTTTTTTTATTCTGCTGACACAGTGAAATATTAATGTGGAATAAATTCCCATCTAATTAGGGCGTCTGAATTAATTAGGAAGCATTTAATTAGCGTAGTTTCCTCTTCAGTTGAGGGGAGGTTTTGATCTGAGCCATATGGCTCCTTCTTCAGATGTACTGTGGTTCAGAGGCTTATAAATATGAACTACTTCAGTTAGCCGTTACAATGATAATCCTGTTTTTGTCACAGAACATGAATTGTGCACTGACCCCCAAGTGTTATAAAATTGTTTTTGTGGTGTTGCACTTTGTAGATAATCAGAAAACCTGATAGGAATATTTGAACTAAAAGACCTGTGGCCTGAAATGTTTTTTTTTAATTATTATTTAAATAGCCCTGATCTCGAAACTGTAAAACTTGTGAAAAACAGGAGGAATAGAAGGTGGACCAGGAGTTCCTTCCTGCTGCTGCAGAGGCAGTGTGGTGCTGCTTTATTTATAGGTTCAGTCTAAAGCAAAGGATTATTTTTTTTTTTATATATATTTAGCTACATCAGATTTGTGGGTTTGACATGACGTTTTGTGGAACAAGACGTATCATTTATGATCAATGCACTTACAGATAACTGCAGAAAAATATCTACAAAAATTTAAAACGGGAACAGCAGGAAGTCAAAATTTCACTCTAGTCAAAGCTGAACAGACTAGCTGTTGAGTGATCCAGCTGGGCACATATAATCAATATGTTCAAATATTTTATAAAGTTTGAGCAAATAGAACCAAAAGAAATAAGCAGAATTTGTTTTTACATTTCAGTACATCTCAGTACATTCAAATAAAATCCAACTTGTAGTTTTTTTCCCCTTCTTTTATTTCCTTGCATCCTATGGAAGATTCAAATCTTTGCAGCAGCGTGACTGGATACAATTGGAGATATTCTCCTTATAGAGAATGCCATCCTGTGCAATAATTTTAACTTGGCACTAGGCTCTGAACACATGCCTTTGTGGAAACATTCTATAGAATTCATGCACATAAAATCTAAAATAGATGTTTTTTCACTAACTATAGAGAGGAGATCACATCCAATCTCTGAAGGCTGAAGATGTTACGTATGAATTGCACAGTTGCAATTACGTAACTTGTCAAAGTTATGATACATTTTAAATAGTTTGAAAACTGCTGTGGCTAAGAGATCAAGACTCCATTGGAGATGTTAAATTAAAAAAAAAAAGTAATGTAGCATGAATGCATTAATATCAGTGCCTTTCTGTCTACAATAATCCTTACAATGCTCAGGAGAACTCTAAAGCTATGCTGATGTTCTTAGTTTTCTGTTTATTCACAAGTTATCTCAAACATGCTACACCTATTTCTACACCCTTGAACAACACTGACAAAACATAGTGAGAAAATTAGTTTTTAAAAAGGTATAGAAAAGAAGGCACTGCATTCCATCTGGAGATCCTATTAGTGTGGTTAAAAAGTAAAAGGATGAAGAGGTGGAAACTAAGAATTAGGTCCTGGAAATGGAAATGTTTTATTTTTGGGATTTGCATTTGAAGCGCAACAGCATTCTCACTTTAATCCTCAGTTCCAGGCTGGCCACAGGCTGATGCTAGCAGATACATTTGAATCTCCTGGTAATGCCTTAAGGTGTGCAGCTATAGATATTGCTGATGCAGTCATAGATGCAAAGCTAAGAGATTACTATTTATGCAAGGGAAAAGTAACTGCAGAAAATTCATCTGCAGGGATTTCTAGATAAAACGTAGGCCATTTCAAAAACAATGACATCTCTTTGACAAAAAAAATAATATCAGCAGCTGACAGTTTTAATTGTTCTTGCTTGTTTCTTAATGTAACCCATGCTTATATCTTAATATTGATAAAATTACACTCACATGTTTCTCAAGCTCTGTCTCAAGCTCTGTAAATAGAGATCCAGTCCTATACAGTTTTATGTTTTATATATCATGATAGATTATAAAATTACTTAAAAAAAAAAAAACCTTTCGAAAACCTCTAAGTAGACTTAAATTCAGCTTGTGATTTTTAAGCATTTAAAGAGCAACCAAACTGCTGGACGTTCAAATATGTACACAAATACACGCTACATTTTTACTTTCACTTACACTAAGGAAATAAGGAATGCAATCCTGCAGGTTGCTTAAACTATAAAAGAGACATTGGTAACTCATAAAATTTTACATTTTTTAACTTATAGCTGTTGTGTATTGGTCAAATAAAATTTTTTTCAGCTGTTTATGTGTCTCTCCACTTACAAACATATTTACTTTTAAACTGATGCTATTCACAAGCCATGGATGACAGATACAAATTAGCTGTGTGGCTAAATCTGTCACATTTACACAATGGACTGAGGGGTTTGCAATGATGGATGTGCTTTTATTGCTTTTGAATAAATAAAGAGAAAAAGAGGCAGCCTAGAAACAAAGTTTGAGGTTCACTTTTCTACGATGGCAGGAAAGCTGTCAGCTCAAGTACAGAATGAATATTCCTGTTCTTCTATCATCTTTGACAGCGGTAAGGGGTCCTTGAGCAACAAACTGGGGTTCCTATGTGCCACAATTATATCTGCCCCCACTGCCCTAAAAAGTGTTACCTTTCTCTCTGTCATCTTCTTAGTAAAGTACTTGCGGAATTTGCATAGTTGGTAGGTTTAATTGCTGTGTAAAAAGCAAATAATTATATAAGTGAATAGACATTGCCTCCAATTAATATGGTTCAAGTGTATTAAAAAGAAAATAAAGCAACTGACAGTTGTGAGTCTTGAATGTAATAATTTCTTGTAAATCCACATGAACGCAGTGTCTAATGATGTACTCAGTTTCTTCCCACAGAGTGATATGCTTCTAGAAATAACAGGCGGCAAAATGTTAAACTGTAATAATAGCTTCCAGTTTTTGACAATATTTCCTTTTACTCTCTAAATGTAATGCCTTATTTTGCATAAGAATATTAATCCAAAATAGACATCAACATATAATTGTGCGTTAGAATAAGATATAACATTACAGATAATTGCAACTATTCAACAACAGGACTTAAACAAAAGTTTACTAAGAAGTATAGAAGGATGGAGTCAACTTAGGTTGGGTTAAGTGTAAATAAGAACATTTCCTTATCTAAATTTACTCAGAAGCAACAGATAGGTCCATTAATGCATTTCATAGCAACAGAAATCCTACACATCTGATAGAACCATCCCAACAATAAATAAAACGGCACATTAACATCTAAAGGTGTGAATCTTCATGTGCAGTCTTATAAAATAGGTGTCATTTGTAAAATGATTGATGAGATCATCAAAAATCTATCCATCTGCTTTTATCAGTCTGTTGGTGATGAATAGAATGAAGGTAAAAAGGATGACAGAACAGTCACTGAGGCGACTGATAGCTTTGTATATACTTCTAGAGGCGGATATGCTGACAAATAACTGTCAATCTCTTGAATCTGTACAAATGAACACAGTTCGTACTGGCTGAGTGAAATTCTTGTTGTTTATTGTATCAGTCTTACAGTTTTAATTACAGACCAATCTAGAGAACTCACATTAGAAGAAAAAGTCTGCACAGACGAATTTCTAAAAAATGTTTAAACTTTGGATAATTTGTGACTTTCTAATGTATTTATATTAATTGAACTTTTTCAATGGGAATAGGAAGAAATGGCACAAGTGCAAATCTACTATCCACCAAGCTGACAGATAGACTTATCAAGGATGAGTCAGAGAAACAGAGATCTATGGTAAGTTTGGAGGAGCTGCAGAGACTACCAGCTCAGGTGGGAGAATCTGTTGACTTTAAAACTTACTACACTTTACCAGTCAGATTTTTACAGAAAAATGGTTTTGATTATGCAGTTTGGGATATAATATGTAGAGGACATTGGAAAAATGTGGAAAAAAAGAGTTTGTTTTCAGACAAACTTTTCACATACTTAATCGTGACATAGTTCAAGGAGTATGAACAACTTTACAAAGCACTGTATCTCCTTAGGCTAAAGCAAATGAGCTCTTCGTCATGTATATGACCAAGTACTCTAAAGCTTAAACATGGTGACTATTTTGCTTGAATCAAATGCATGTCAACTATAAATCTTGGAACTTTTAAACAAAATTATATGCAAATCCTGTTAACTGTTTACACAACAAGCAAAGAAAGACAAATTTTCACAGCTGCCCAGTTTGCAGGGCAAACGCGACTGTTTGTTTGTGATTGGGATCTTTTTGTTTGCAGTGTTGGGTCATTACCTCCGCAGTTCAAAAATGTAAGCGGATGACCTTTCTGCTAAGTTATTTTTCATGGCAGCCCAAGCCGAAATTGCTACACTTATTCATGCTGACATGAAATGTTCCAGGCTCTCAAATAAAATAAAATCTGGCTGAATAAATATTGACTAACAGCCAACATTAACTAGATGATCACAACTCTTTTCTGTATTATATTTGGGCTGTGAATGATTACAGAGCCTGCTTTGTATCTGTTCTTTCTTTGCTTTGAATATTCATGAGCAGAGCAAACAGTAGTTAGTTTACATGTAAATCTTTTAAATAGGAAAGTTGTACAGATATTTGCATAATCATATTTTGGAATTGTGTTGTTCTCTGTTTACACTCAAGCTAAACAGTAAAATCCATCTCTGTCAGTTTAAGTATATTTTTGGACAAATGTTTCAAAAGACAAACATAATTCAAGATCATTGCTATATAACCTTAATTCACAACAGCTATCATATCAAAGAGAAACAAATAGGAAATATGGAATCAGTATGACGCAATATAATTTTATAAACACACAATAACATCCTTAAAATGTAGTTAGATACCATTTATCACTTTATTTCATGAAAACCGGACAGAAAATATTAAACCTAAAAGAATTAATATAAAATACAATTGGTGCCCAAATGGTACTTAAACACTTTCCTGTTTCAGTTCAATACCAAGGATGTGCTGAAGAAAATTCAAACCTGGTGGTCAGGCACCTCAAACACAATGACCTGTTTACTCTGACTTCTGTTGTCATTTGTACACAAAAGGCTGAGGAGCTTGCTCGGGTGAACGTCCACAAATCGCCTTTGTTGCCTGGTGAAGTGTGACACTGATGACTGAGCAGGGAAAGTGATATCATGGTCGCATCTTTTATCCTGTTTGTCACAGCTTCGCCATTCAGGAAGTGTTGCAGACGGAAAATTAGTAAACACATCTTTCGTCTCGTCATCATGCCACTTCAAAGTCTTTTTATTCTCTTTTGTTTGTGTAGTCACATGGAAAAAGGTGAACAAAAGTGAACATTTTTTGTTACTTAAAAAATAAACTTGCTTAAATTTGGGATGACAAAAATATTACACACTGATATGTAAATGTATGTCTTCATGCAATCACAAGTCAAGGCATGTTTATTTATTCAATCAAATTAAAGAGTCTGAAATGGAATTTTTATTAATTATCATCAGAATTCATGTCCTTACTGCTGTATTGTGTTCAGTTCATATTTTGATGCATAGACTAAGCCCCTCCCCAGGAAAAAAAAATAAAAAATAAAATGTTTTCTCTTTCACTAAAACCTTACACTGAGATAAGAGCTAAAGAAATTCTTACAGGTACAAATACTCAAGTAAGTAACGTGACTAAGGAGGTCTGGTCTTTGTTTCACGAAAGAGAGATGGTGAGCAGCGATATAATCAAACAAGGTCAGTGAAGGGCCATATATTTCTTCAACAGAGTGGAGTCTGTCACGGGTTTACTAATGGACTGCAGAGTGAAAGCAGTGGGGGTGGGGATTCTTGACTGCAAGACTAATTCAATTTAAGAAGAGCTAGCAGCTCTCAATATCTCATTACAAATCCACAGTTGGTTTGGTCATGGATTGCATTGGATTTAGAATGTCCAGAGAACTGCAAACAATGTTTTTTCAATATATTTCTCTCAGTACTGAACAAGATGCTGGTGTGCTTTCTAGTCTGAGTGAAATATTGAGAATATGAGTAAATGCTGATGCAGTTCTACTGAGAGCTCTGAGTTGAAAACAAATGACAGAGATGGGTATTTCAGCTTCGGATCATTTTGCTGATCTCACCAACAAGACATAATATTGACTTGTGGAAAACAGACATGCTGGATAGCAAAGAAAAACAACAAAATAAGTTTTTAATGCAATGACTTCCACTCATGTCTGTATTTCTCTTTTGCATCTACTTTTTTAGTGCTGCGATCAGCCATATTATTAGCCCTGAAGATATAGCCCTGGTTTGTCATGGGATATGATTGGCTACATGAGATCAATACTGTCAGTGAAACCCTATAGCACTCGCTGAGCAGTGCAGCTAGCATCTGAAATATTTTCACCAGAACTTGTAAAAGCCCTTTACAATTGTTTTGGGTCAACGTTTATGTTTTTTACATAACTTTAATCTATTATGTATTTATGTGGAAGAGAAAGCTAATAATAGTTTTAGGTATAATTATTATTTACTTATTCTGTAATCTGCAAAACATGGCTTTCATTAATGTCATTAATCCCCACTGGATTTATTTGTGACTTTTCAAAAACCAAACTGCTTGTGATTCCATCAGACATGCTGCTGCATAGTCCAAGTTAATCTTTGAATTGCATCATCATAAAATGTAATCATCAACCTTTTTTTTTTTTTTATCACAGCCTCAAATATCTATTTAGTACACAATTCAACCAGGAAATTAACAATGAAAAATAAATAATAGACACCTAAACAAATCTCACATTACGACTCATTGCTCATTACTTCAATACTTGAAGCATGCAGGATAGCCTGTCAGTTGTGTAAGCAATAAATGAATGTGAGTGTAAACCCAATAGCTGCATAAGCCAATTTTTTACATTTTCTGGCAGGAACAGGGGTAACTGTGCAGTGAAAGTTTTCAAATAACAGACAGAGTCAGGTGACAGGTTAGCAAGCGAATGGATTCTTGAGAATAGCAGACAAGATAGTTAATGAGCAGTGAAAATGGAAGCTACATAGAAAAGGAGGACCAGACCAGATGGCCAGATGTATGTAGTTTACATCTAGTATATACTATACAATCTGACAACTATAGCCTAACTACATAATAAAATACAATATAGGCGTGAAGACCTGCTCAAGAGGAGACATACCTTACCTTACACTCAAACAGAAATGAGAAACTTTTCATGGAACACAGAACAATGCAACAGTGACAAGATTATTAGTATTAATAGTGACCGGTTCAGAATTGAAATAACACAAATATGTTAGTATGACAAAAGATGTTACTGGAATGTTCTTTAGTTTTCCAGGAACAATCTTAGATGCTTAGTAAATAAACAGTTATAGATGGGAGTTAAAGTGTATTGTTTGGCACACAATTCCCAGTATGAGACTCTTGATATGACAATTTGGAGTCATTAGCCATTTTATTAGGTACACCTTGTCAATGCCAGTTAAGCTCCCATTTGGTTTCAAAACAGTCTTTAAATGTTTTGGCATATATACTCTGAGATTTTCATCCATATTGACATCATCACCACCATCATGCTGTTGCAGCCGGTGGCACATTAATGATCTATGACATAATGCATCACCATGCTGGCAGTAACAATCAGAGAATGGGTACACTGTGGTTATAAAGCGATGGGTAGGGTCAACAAAAATACCCAGGTAAGGTGTAGTATTTAGCTAGGTTCGTTTTTACTTTGGGGCCCAAAATATTACTCACATTGGTATACTATCACTACCAGCCTGAACTGCTGAGATTAGGTAGAATGAATCAATGCTTCCATGTTTGTTGTGCCATATTATGGCCTTAACACCTCAGTCTCAATGCAAAAATAGAAGTTTTTTTTTTTGTTTATTATCTTGACAAACATCTGCTATCCATCTGTTATTGTGTAGGTTTGGGAGTCTATGTGAAATATTGCCTTAGTTTCCTGTTCTTAGCTGACATGAGTGTGGTCTTCTGCTGTTTCAGCCCATTTAAAGGTTCCATGTTTTGGCCACTCAGAAATGGTATTCCACATGTTTTTGTTGCGACAAGTGGTTACATGAGCTACTATTGGCTTTCTATCATCTGGAACCTGGATGCCCATTCCCCTGAGGCATTTTTGACCACACAACTGCTGCTCAATGTATATATATATATTTTCTTTTTCAGATACTTCTCTGTAAACCCAAGAGATGCAAGTGTGTGAAAATCCCAGTAGGTTATCAGTTTCTGAAATACTCAGACCAGACCATTTGACAACAACAACAACCTTGATATGTTTAAAGTCATATTAAGCCTGTTTCCTTTGCCTGAATTCAAATGCATTAGATTCAAACCATGTTTGAATATTTAAGAAATTAAATATGCTGTCTTTAAGAAATTCCTACAATTGGAGTGAGAACATTACAATAGAATCACTGAGTTTATCAGTGCTGTTCCAGGTTAACAGTCATCTAACTGGGAGTTTTAGAGGGTATTGAATGGGGATTTTATTGATGTTGATTTAAAGAGGTCTTACTGATGCCCAGCTTTTGGGCTACTAAGTTTAATGTGAAAATGATAATGCATTTGCGCTGATTTGAACATTTCTTCCATTTTAATGTTTCTCAAACTGGCTTGATAAAATTTATTTGACTCATTTTTTTCTGCACAGTCCTTGAAGCTTCATTGTAGGCCAAATTTCACAGATACAGTTGTGTCGTCATGCTATTTTCAGCCTTTTTTCCCTCCAGTAGAACATGTGGGTCTGTGCCAAGGTTTGTCTTTTAATTAAAACACACATACAATAGGGGACATACAAAACTTTGAATTTTATAAGCATGTGTCATGTTGCATTTTCTGGAGAACACCTACATACCTCATTTATGAAGAAGCTATGCAACAATAGCTCAAGAATAAAATATGGTACTCAAAGATTGTTCTTACATGCCTCTCACCCCTTTAACATTTTTACTGCAGGTTAGAAGTAGGTGAGAGAAATCTAAATTGGATTTAAAGTCCCCAAAGTTATAATGCAATATAAGCCACAATGATTAGTAGTTTTTGAGATCATGCTTGATTTTTAACCCTCTTGTGTACCTTTGCACACTGTTCAACATGCTGTATGCAAACAAGCAACACCTGTATTATGCACATTTTTATGACAGAATCCTGGCAGATGGAGGAACTGAGTACCTCAACATACAGCCCCAGCTTGAGGCAGAGATCCTGGAGGAATTCCAGCAAAGCCACAATCAGTTTTTTGCCAGATTTATTCTAATGGCCTGATGTTTAACTCCTGCAGCAAACAGAGAGAGAAGGATATTTTCCTCTATAAATTGGGGGATATGACATCCAAAATTTGTACTCACTATAGTTTATAGTTTTATTTGTAAAAACGATGGACTTTTGGGAGGATTAAATAGTACAGATTTTTATTTAGAAAACTTCAATGAATTGGGCATATGGAAATATTGAATTCTCACACCCGTTACTTATTTGATGCTTTACACTAGAAACTGTCCTATACTCTTGCCCAAGAAACATTTTTATACGGTTAGAACCATCATGTTTCCGGATAATTCCCTGACCTATATGCAGACTCATAAGCAGGACTCAAAATTAAAAGTGTAGAACTTGTATGTGTGAATGAAATTCATGTGATGAAGGAAGGCTTGGATCAGAGTTTGGCAGCGGCTGGAGGAAGACAGGGACGATGGTGAGGGAATTGTGCTGAATACTCTCTAAGGACGAGTAGATAAGATTGGCTTACTGGTTTTAGAAGGTGGATTGATGTTGAGGGGAAAGCAGAGAGTTTGGCAGAAGATGGTGAGATAGAATCTGGCAGAGGTTTGTATTTCAGAGGAGCTTCTACAAGCAGAGTAGATGGTTTGTGAGAACTTCATGGTGCTGAACAGAAAGCCCTCAAGAGACGGAAGTCAAATTAATAACTATGGTGTTGTATTGCTAAAACACACAAAAAACAAACTGTACTGTGAAGTTTGACATATTTCATGCTCTTCCGGCATCATTACTTTTATCTCTTAAAAAGCATTTTATTCACAAATAAAACTAGATATGTGAATCCATGTTGCAAGCCAGCAGAGCTGCTATGTATCCAATGTTAAGTAAAAAATATTTTGAAGTCAAAGATAACAACCTTAAACAAATTTTAAATGTCAAGATGCTTCCTGCAAAATTTTTTATCACATAATAGAATTCTTAGTTTTATCTGGAGTTTAGCAAGCCAACATCTTCTCCTTGTTTGTAACACAGAGAAAATATGTAAAAAAAAAAAATATTGCAGACAGTGACGTAATATATAATCTTGGTAGTGTATCTTTTGAAAATAATGTAAAAAGCTTTTTACAAAAACTAAGAAAAGAAAAGTGCTCTCTCAGTTGAACTTTTCTGACACTCGTCACAGTAAACTACAAAAA
Organism: Brachyrhaphis terrabensis; assembly: GCA_903067065.1. Taxonomy (NCBI): domain Eukaryota; kingdom Metazoa; phylum Chordata; class Actinopteri; order Cyprinodontiformes; family Poeciliidae; genus Brachyrhaphis; species Brachyrhaphis terrabensis. The sequence continues at coordinate 25,506 of CAEGAG010268414.1, read as the reverse complement.
TGTATTTTGTTTTTCTGTTTATATTTTTGACTCTGTGAAAAGATACCCATGACCCTTTGATTATTTTTTTCCTCAGAGTATTGCACAACTTCTCCTTCAATTTTATTTTCTATAAGTCAAACACTTTGCATGGTCAGGGTTCTCTTTCACTTAGTGGATCTCCGTCAGTTTTAGGGGATTCTGAGATGTAAGCAGTGACATCACATAGATGACTTTAATTAATTGTCATGTTGCCTCTCTGTAGTTGAAAGCACAGAAACAGGGCTAAGCTGATGGGTGAACCTAGATCAGTTCGAGACCTAGATTGAACCTCTTACTCATCAAACAAACTGAAAACAACAAAAGCCACATACAGTTTCTTCCATGAAAAAGTGTCTTTTTAGTTTCTAAGTAACTATGCAGATGACAAAGCTGGGTATGTTATAGTAACAAAGCTTTCATGAGCTTGTTCTGTTGGCTACTAAAGTAGAAACGTGTAGAAAAAAATAGACAAAAAATGCTGACATATTCTACACTGCTGCTGACATTCATAACTGCAAAATGTACCCTGAGAACATTAGCAGGATTTAATAGTACAACCATGGTTAGCTTGATGATGTTGACATTTAAGGAAATATAATCAATATTACTGCTGTATTCATGTGTGTGCTTGCACATCAAACACCATGGCAACCAGCAAATGGATGTAGCGTCATGCTCAAGTACCCAGATAAGTATTTTAATCAGCAGTTAAGTGTTGAATGCTATTCATCAGGTTTGAACAGGTAAAGAAGTAAAGTGGAGGTCTAATAGGTTCCACAAAAAATGTATTCATGCTGAGATATATGGCTCTAGCATTAGTTCATACCTACCATAGGGCTGATATAACATATTTGCCTTTTTGGATATTTTCTCTTGTTTTGTTGCTGTTGTTAATGTTTTTTTTTTTTTTTTTACAGGAACATGCTTCAGATAATCCTGAAAATTTTAATACATAATGTTATTTTGGAAAGAAGAAAAGGGAAAAATCTGTTCAAATGTTCTTGATCCTGTTGAAAAAGTCATTGCCTTAAAGTCAATGCATTCCCCTTGGTGACAACAACTGAGACCAAGTGGCTACAAAAACTGGCTTTTATATCATAGTGAAGAAATTTTGATTTGCAGGAATGGTCTGTTTGAGGTCACAACACAACATTTCAGTTGGGTTTAAGTCCAATCTTTGACTAGGCTACTCCAAAATCTTCATTTTGGTTGTTTGAGTCATCAGATGTGGATTTTCTGATTTTGTAGCTTAGTATTATTTTCCAGATTTTTTAAACTGGGGCATAATGTGTTACTTTGTTAGATAATTGTGTCCAACCTCTCCCTTTTAGCATAGGGAGAGGTTGGTTGGTAAATTTTATACAGCCATTAAAAAAATAAATCATTACTTGAATCTGTGTTTTGAATTTATTCAATAATCCTGGGTTGATACTTATTGTTGATCGGAAAGATTTTACTGTGACAAAGAAACAGAAAAAATCTGTAAGGTGGCAAATATGTTTTAAAGGCAGTGTAAATGCAAACAGTCCCCATTTTTATTGACTCTACATGTCCCAAAATACAGGGTATTTTCAATAGAATTCAACCCCATTGCATTTACTTAAAAAAAGAAACTACAGAAAAGAGTTTGGCAAAAGCCACACCCCTGACATTCAGTTGAAAGAAACCAGGTCACAGAGTGAGGTTCTGTCCACTGAAGCCCAAAATTAAAGCACATGGTGGAACAGTGTGAGAGCAGCTTATTTCATGGACTAGCAGCAGAAAGCTTCAGGACTTCCTACTGACTGGAAAATGTGTGTGTGCGTGTGGGGGGGTGTGTGTGCGTGGGCTTGTGGAAGAGAGAGGGCAAGAGAAAAAGCGAGAGAGAGAAAAGGAGAAAATAGATACGTGGGGAAGCAAGCTGTTTTAACTGGCTTGTCCACACATTTCCATCTGTCACACTATGCTTAGACGCTGTGGAAAAAGTATATATCATTCAATAGAAGTTGGGAGGCATACAGTCGTTATCAGTTTCACAGCCATCCAACACAATCCTTTAAGTGGAACCTGCCTATTTCCGTGTAGCACAAATATGACGAGTGAACTGTTTTTATTGCTCTTCAAAGCTGGTTGCATTATATAAAGTTATCCTCATTCATTTTTGGTTTCTGATTGTTCTTTGCTGCTCAGTCAGTGACTATAGACTGATTATGCAAAATTACTTTGGCTGCCAGGATTACCCATGTATGTTACATGTTAGGTAAGGGAAAAGAAAGCCCTACCGCTCAGTTTCTGATTTTACCTTAATCCGGTAGAAGAATCATTTCAGCTACAATGACTTAAATAAAGGCGACTGTATTGCATTTCAATTAACTTGCTTGACAAAGAACTTCAGCAACCACTTCTGTCAAATTTGTTAGCCTTGTTTTCTATGTGTAGCTTTCATTTTCTGCCTTTCACTTTCACTTTAGAATTTCTTGTTCTATTTTCTCGACTCTGCTGCTTGCCTTCACTAAAAACATTTGATTGAAGGAACCCAAGGAGTTTGACCTTTGTTTTCAAAGTGGCACAGGTGAATATAATAGGGGAGGAAAAATAAGTCCCTTTGGTAAGTACATCAGGCTATGTACCAAAAGGAAAAAAGAAAAGAAAAATATACACATCAAACAAATGGAATGAAGTGAACCCTAAAGCACTACATTTCCACCTTTTAAAGAATAATATACATTGGGTTGTACTTGTATTTAACCTGAGTCTTTATTTTAGCCTGATCGCATGCCCTTCACATTAATTAAATAACAGTTAACTTGTTTTCACAGAAAATAAGATTTATGTTTTCTTTTTAATTCTGAAAGGTACACAGCCAATGTAGGCAAAGTTAACTGTATTATGTACAACAATCCATCTGAACCCCTTACCAGCAGTTCTAGACAAGTTGCAGAAATGACTTGTCATTGCTAGCCAGCAGAAGTCTTTTATTCCAGGGTAAAACCTTGTCCTTTTCATTCAGTTCCTGCAAAAAGGTTCCTCTTCTCCATTATGTTGTTATCTCTGTCTGCGAGGTGGCAGAGAAATTAAATTACTTATCTCCAACTTCATTAACTTTCTTATCTTTGCACAGGCACATATCAAACACAACTTCTCTAAAAAAAATATGACTCTCTTTTGTGCCTTTTTATTCAAAAGGCATTTTCGTCTGGCACAAGAGACATAAAATGAATTTAATTTAGTCACTTGTGGAGGAAAAAAAAAGAATTCTACTTCATTTGCTTGAAATGTTGAATATATTCTTTTTGCATAAGTACAAGTCTGTGATTAGTTTTGTGCATGAAAATATAGTTCTACTCTCTTTATGGCCTTTATTGAGGGGACTAGCTTGCTTTAGTTAAATTGCTCTAAAACAACAGCATGAGAACCAGATGCTTAGTTGTTACTTGAAGATATTCCTAATTAGCCACGAGACGAGATTATACAACCATGTTTAGGAAAATATATCCTAAAATGAAAACACTGATGGGTAGATTCACAGAGCTGGACTACTAGCTATGCTTTTGTCTGTCTTTTACACAATTTTATTGAGTTTATGTTACTTTGACCTCACTAAAATGTTATGTTTTTTTCTGTCAGGTACAGAAATCATAATTTCTCTATCAGTATTGAGGTACTTCTCAAAACTCCTTACGGAACATTGTACCACTGTACCAGGGAGGAATTATATAAAATATGCCATTCAATAAGAAATGTAGATGGTTTTAATGGACAACTACATTTTGCAAAACATTATGCAGTCCAGTCCAGTGCCTGTGAATCTCTGGGAACACTGCCATCTATTTTCGTTTTGTAACAAAATATGCAGAAAAAGCCAATAAAACCTTAATAAATTATGTTTCACCATTTTTAATGTGGAATAGTAATATACATTTTAATTGTGTGAAAGATAACCCTTCACTTCTTTCAAAACATTAAAAGTGAAATTGATCCTACTTTTGCAAAGGACATGCAACGTGGGAATACAGGAAAAGAGATAAAGGGAAAAAAAAGGTGTCGTGTAAGTAGGTCCACTTATTTTAGCAAGTAATCATTCTTGTGAGAGAAGTTGTGTCACGCTGGGTCGATTGCTGGGTAAACTTCAATATGGAAAAATGGCGTGTGAAATCCCATCGAGTTTATCTCCTCTCGGCCTTTGGGAAATCACACTGCAGTTTACCTGGCCTGTTTCTAAAATCCACCTTTATCATCTTCACAACAATTTCTGTGTTGTAGGTGGTGGTTGTTGAATTAAAGAGCACTTCACATCATGCAGCAATCTGCTCATTCTGAATAGAAATTACATTTGAGGCCTCACTTGTGTACAATAGCTTTATCATGTATAAACCCAAATTAATCTTTTAAAATAACATGACAAAACACTAGATATACCAATGATATGCAAGTATTGACAGATTTGATCAGAGTACATTATAGTGTTGTCACTGGAAAAGGCAGAAGGACTGCCTTTACCCAACTGGCTCTTTTCTCTGCAGCGAGTTTTGTTGCTTTCCTTAATGTGAATGTCCTCATGAAGGTTCAGCAGTAAAATAGGCTTTCCTTCAAAACAGAAAAGACAAAAATACCTCTGTTCAAGGTTTTGGGTTTCAGATTTAAATGAAGAAATTCAATTAAAGAAAAAGATATATAGCTATATACAAGAGATTATTGTTCATAGCAAGTTTAAGGGTCTAACATTAAGTAAGTAAAATTATGTTCAATTGTCATGTGTTATGAAATCTTTTGGTAGAGAGGTTATGTGAGATTGTTGCTGCTTAAACATCTTTTACCAGCAGTAGAAAGATGTTCAACATAAAAGAAGGCATGAAAGTGTTGGCTGGCTAACATTTTATTAGTGTTCACCTATTTTAGCAGATTTGATCAATTTAAAGCAACATGAAATTAAAATGTCCATTTTAGTACAATACATTGATGTGCTAGCAGATGTAGCCAGTTTACAGTTTCACATGATACCTTTCTCAAGCTGAGTACAACGCTGTCCATGATTCTATGTGAAGTTATATGTTTTTTGAGCTTTCTGACTGATATCTCCTGCACATCACCTCGGATTTTGCTCTAGTTTTGCTTTAGCACTCAATGTGATATGTTCCTGCGAGACATATCACAGTCCATAGAGAAATAGTGCAAAGATGAATAGCCCAAAATGTATTTATGTGTATGCTTTAATCTTGTGAAATGCTGAAGTAAAAGATTGAATGGTGTCCCATTAACAGAATGGGTTGCAGAGTATTGAAAGCTGAAGGATGGAAGACAGTGCCACCAACAACTTAATAAAGCCATTTTTTCTTAATATGAAATTTTCTTCCCACATTGAAAAAAATGAGTCCACATTTTCTATAAACATAAGAGCAGATTACTTTAAGTAGATAATTTAATAAAGTTTTGCTTTCATGAATGTCTCACATTGTGCCTCATTTACTCTTACTCTTTACAAGCATACAACCAAAGATGTTATAAAAATAACATCTTTTTTCTTTTCTTTTTACAAAAGTAACTTTCACACTACCATTGGAATAGCACATGCAACAAGTCCTGACAAACAATAATTACATGCAATTTTCATAGAATATTGTTTTGTAATCTTTACCAAAGCAAAGGAGAAGCATCTACAACCAAAGAAGTGAAACCAATAAAAATGACGTCTTTTCACACAAAGTATGCCAAGCTTTGCTCAACTTCAGTTATTAATCTCTTAGTGCATAAATCAGTTTCCTACTGACCTTGCACATTAATTCATTTGATTGTCAGCGCATACTTTTGGAGAGCACAGTTATTAAGTGCCTCCATTCAAATTATTAAATTATGCTAAAATAGAATTTCTGCTGGCAGTTTGATAGATGATGGAATCGCCTCCACCACTGCATTTTCTGGGAGCTTGAATGCATTCTCCAATAATGTGATTTATTTAAATCAATTCCATGTTTATTTCTCCTGAGGTTTGCTGTGTTGTTTATCTAATAAATCCACTCCTCCAATTTCTTTCACACCCACACAGGAAATGATCATCACTTGAAAGAAGACATTGCAGAGATTATGGGAAAAAAAAGTAGTGATGATATGATTGGAAATGTGATTAATATATTTAGCATGTATACCTTAGCTTAGACTGGTTTGATAAATCACCTCATCTACCTATCTATCTATCTGCAAACTGCCTGTGATATTAAAATCAAATGAATAACCAAAGAAAGTGACAGAACAGTTCTTTTTTCACACAGCAGAGATTAAATTCACTCCAGGAGCTTGACCCAGTGAAAATGTCTCCAAAACATTCAAACAGCAAATTCTGCTGTTCTGATTGTATGTCATTGGCTACATGATATGAAATAACACCAGAAAGATACAAGCTGTTTCGGTAAAAACTAAAGACAAATGCTCAAAATCCATCTCAGTGGAAAACTTATCAACCCCTCCTCAGGTACCACTGTTGTCAAGATACAAAAACTCTGATTTTACTCGATGTTTAATGGTTATTAGCTTTGGCCCTTGTCTGTGACTACTGCATATAACAGCAGTTATTCCTTGAATTATTGACGTCATGCCAGTAAATGGAACAGGCGAACATAAGGAATGTTGCTGAGGCTCTATTAACTGCAACATAATAGCACTCTCAGTGCAGGGTCTGTAAGTGGCTGCAATAATATACAGCAACTGTATACATTACATATTGTACAGGAACTGATCTGAGCAGAATATATTCTCCTAGACCCAAAGGGACGCACTGCAAAATGCTCCTATGGGACTTGAATCCATTTTCAGAGCTGCTGGCCAAGCACCCATACATAGCAGAGGCTGACAAGGAGCAGAAGACAACAGTTGTGATAAATGGCAATCTAAGAAGAAGTTAACATCAAGAACAAAAAGCATTTTGTTCTTGATGTTAAGAGCAGGTCTGAAAGAACAAGTGCAACGTCTCCCAGCGGTAATAGGAACGCTGGGGAGGTAACCCTTAAACCCATGGAGTGGCTCTCCTAGTAACAACTACAATGCTACAGAAATCCCTCAAACTCTCTGGCCTCTGGCAAAGGATCTGAGCTTGAGGGAGACATATACACCACCCTTACAGTCCATCGAAATGTCTGGTTAAATTGGCATTGTTACATAAAACATCAATTTCTCAGCAGAAATGCAATCATCCTAATGAGCACTGCGGAAACCAAGATTAACTCACAGCCTTCATGGTCCACTGTCAACCTAATTAGCACTTCAAATTGGTTGAACACTTCAGTTTTTTTATAAGGTGCATGGAATAAAGAAATATAATAACCAGAGATGATAAAAACTCAGGTCTTCTTAGTTACAGTTCTAAAACTTACACATTTTTAGATCCTTAAATATAAAAACTGTCCTCTATTTTCTAGGAAAAGCAGTATAAAAAATTCTAAACAAGTATGCAATACACTTCTATATAAAGTCATTTATTTAGGATTATGTTGTGTCAATATCTAGTATATTCAAGTGACAATTAAAAGTGACATTTGTGATAACAATTCTACAGTTCTTTACTTCTGAAGACTTTTCTAGTGTGGAGCAATGGAGGTCTTCTCAATGGTGGTTCTGGCTTTTTGGGAAGAAAAATACAGAAATATCAGCAAAAGTCAATTTGTTAAATTTTACAATCTCATCACCACAGTTTGCATAATCCTGTTGATCAACTGCTGTTCCCGAAGAAAAGTTATCACAAAAAGCTTTTATTTTTGCGTCTTACGAAGTTGGTGGAATGTTTTTTGTGATTTAATATCTGTTGAATGGCAGACAAATAGCTTCGGACTCCCCCACACACCACTTTGAGGCCCCATACTCCGGAGCATGAGTAATTTAGGCATCTCTCCCTGCTATACGGCATATGAATTACCTTAAGGTCACAAACAATTTTGCTCCACATATCAGTGTGACAAATGGTACAAAATATGAGCATGCCAAAAAAGATGTGACTTGTAAAGCAGCATTTATGACTCATCAGGGGTTTAATGCAGTTGCATTCACACACTTGTGTCTGTGTTAAGGCAAAAATATGATGAAAACATGTGTCCCTTGGAAGATGTTAATAAAAGTGAGTGAATTAGTTACACTCTTAATTTACTGGACTAAGAGGCAATGTTGGAACTATAAGATTGTTTTTGTGTGACTAATAATAACATTTGAAGAGGAGTAGCTGTTATTTTGTATTTGAGAACAACTGAAAAAATCTACTGCTACACAACTCCTTTGGGATTTTTCTCTGACTTTAAGTACTCAGTTACAACGAACAAATAGTCTTGCACCAAAAATACCTGCATAGAAACATCAAATTTTATTTTGCATATTTTAATTGAGCAATGGTAAGTGGGCTTTTTTTACTTTTCTTTTATTCCTAAAGAAGATTTTCTACCTGTGTATTTGGATTATTTAAATTTTAAAAAAGCAACAACAAAAGAAGAAAATATGTCTATCAGTTCACACATCAAGAGTGAACTGATAGGCAGTTCAGTCTTATTGAACTGTGCATCAGTTCAATGAGAGTGGAGAAAGAATAACATAGGAATTTATTGATCCCACATAATCTATGCATTTACTCCTGTATTATACATAATTCTATGACCTCATAAACCAACAATATTAATAAACTAATTCACATTAAGGTCATATTGACTAGGTCACAGGAGGTACTAGGTCAAAGCAATATCCAGTAACATTACTTCATCTCATGATTTAGTGTCAAGATACTCACTTCGGGATCCTTAATGCTTGAAATAAAACATATGGAAAATGTGTCAAATCATCATCATAAAGTTTAAAGGTTTAACAAGACTTAAATCTTTAACAGAAATATCGAGTCACTTTATTTCTTTATGTTTATGTACATGTTTTCACTACAGCAATATATTAATGTATTAATATATTAATATTAATATATTAATGGCAATATAGAACAGAATTATTGCAACTTTTATTCAATATCATTGAATAAATATCATTCAGAAACAAAGCATAATTACCTCCATGCATCAAATCATATTATATGGAATTGCACAGATTTAGAACAAATAGTGATGCACTGAGTTGCCAGCCACATAGAAGAGATATTCAACCCTCGTATGTGGATACAATTTGAAACATGCCCACAACTACACCCCCTAGTTAAGCCCTTGAATGATTTGAAGTGGCAACAACAAGAAACCACACCATCCACTGACTCCTACTCATATGATGAAAACAAGACACGAGAACACAGAGGACACACTACACTACTAAAGAAAGATGGTGTTGTCACTTAGCAGCATGCATTTCCATATACATTGCATTTATTTCCGCTGAGCAGCCACAGATTAATGAGAAGCTCTGTTGTGTGGAAGATAGCAGAGGGACGTTCATTTCTATATACCTGAACATGGTGCTGAGCAACCGTACAGCGCGTCCTTATGACACAAGATTAATTTCATATACTGAAAGAACCTGGCTATGTGCAGGATAGGTTTGACATCACATGTGAGTGCATGAGATTCATAGAGCTACATTGAGGTTTAAAACAGACCTCCATTACATTGGCCTTTCTGCAATATAAACTGTGACTGCTCCACTTTTGCAATATTTCTTGCAATGCTTTCTAATAAAATTATGCAAGTGGGAAACTAAATAATTGCTGATAATTAAGGACACATGGCAGAATAATGAAGATGTATATGATATCTTTATGTTAAGTTCTGATCATTTCTTTTTTGATATGATATGGTGCCTTTCATGGATGACTCACATTTTTATTATTCAATTCCCAAATTTAATTTTCCTCCCTAGGCAATGCACAAACAAATGCAATTTTCTGTATTTCAGTTTTTAAAAAGCCACACCAGTCATTGGCCTGTTTAAAAAATGATAAGTGATCCGTAATAAGAACTGATCATTGTTGTGATGGTTCATTTCCCTCGCTCTCTTCCTCACATTAATTCTAATTATGGGCAAGCTGTTTCAAATTCCTCCTGTGCAAGAATTCTTGGTGTCAGATTTTCTGTCGGAGCTGCTTCCCCTAGATAAGACAAGGAGAGGAGCCAACATTCCTCACTGCCAGGAAAGCAGCAGATTTATCAGATGAAACAGCCTCAACCAAACATCTGCTTAAACACTGCCAAGTTACCTCTAATATGGACATGTGAATGCAGTATGCAGAAGTCTTAGACTGTATGTGGCATCAGAGTTTTTGATTAAGCTTGGGAGTTTATGTAAAGCTAAACATAAATGAATGAGCCAGACTACAGCAGCTTCTCTTTAAGTTGACAGTAGCCATCAACAAACACCATAAAGACTGTTTTGAACAACACTGTCTCTCTTTCTGTAAAACGCAAAGAGGCTTTAGCACATTGCCTTGGCTAGGGGCGATATGTAAATACCCTGACAGAGCTGAAATTTTATTTTTCAGGGTATTCATATACAGCCAGACAGACTTGAAGCTCACTAAACTAATCCTTGTTTTGGAAACAGCTTCTCAAGTACAACATTTTAAAGACAGTAATTTGTACAACTGGAGAAAATACACCATTTGCTTTAGGTGAGATTTAAAATCAAGAGATTAATTATTGAATTGTGTCAAGTGTAAAAACAATGCAGAAACAAATTAAGCTATGAAAATAAACAGTGTGCAAAATATGCAGAAAACTGTCACAATTTTTTTAAACAACTTCTCAGAGTTGAACATGTGTGTTGGGATACTTAAAAATGGCATAAGTGGGTTTAATTAGAAGTGGAAAAAAAAAAGGATTTTTTGTGCAGCATGAAGACTTGTAAAGTATTTGAAGTTAGTATGATTTATTCTTGTTCTGAATAGTGCATGTATGTTAGAATCAAAGGAGTGACATTCAAAGTGTTTTGGTGCAGGGCACTTTACATTTGCCATGGAAATCTGATTATATTTTCCATGGCAAAAGTAACCATGGCAGCTTTTCTTGGTTTCAAACTGATCTAAATCCACCAAGAACCGTCCAAAAGCTAAACAAATGGAAAGTTCTGAGCAAAGGAAAAGCTAAGATTTTTATCTTTTTAAAATGCTACAGGGTAACTTGAAACATGCAACACACAAAAAAAACAACAACAACATCTTAGAGGTAAACATAAAGGCTGGGGGAACATTGCCCTTTCCTGTCCCCCTGTTCTCTCTTTCTTTTCATCAGAGCAGACATCTTTACTTACTTTTGCCAGTTGGGTGAGAAAATGCTAATGTGGCAACTTTTCTTGTGCTTATTGACTGAAAACAGACAATAAAACCCACAAAAAGAAGAATGACTGTGGATAATGTGACACTTTCGCAATTTGCTGGTGATTCATAAGCCTATCTTTCTCTAACAGAAAAATCAGTCCAATTATTCTTTGTGATTCAAAAGACTGCTGAAAAACAAAAAAAAATACAAGTTATAAAAGAAATGCATTTGGAAAAAAATGTTGTGATTCATTGAAACTGTTTTTACAAGAGTCAGTTCAAACTTAATGTTAATCTGGATTTTAGACCTTTTAAATGGCAGATCTCAGTGTGTGAGTGTCAATGGCTGTTTTTCTAGTCATCTAAAGCTGTTCTACAGGGTTGCTGTCTCTTTCTTCTGTATTACTTTCACAGTACACATACTTGTCATGAAATATGCAGATGATAGAGTGATTAATAATCTTCATCGTTTAGACCATCATTGTGGATGAGATTGTTTCTTAGTGAAGTCATTTTTGAAGATCAATACTTTGAAAACTAAGAAAATGATAATTGACTTCCAGAAGTTATTTCACCATCTTGCACCAACAGCAGCAAATGATGCTGCCATCGAACTGGTGGAAAATGATAAATATGTTAGGATTGTTCTCAATAATGCTTTGTTCTTTGAGCTGCATTTTACTACCCCAACAAAAAAAAACTTTCTAAGGAAACTGAGAGGTTCTATTGTTTCATCTGAAATTATTATTTTTTTTATATAAAAGTTTTGTTACAAAGTCAGAGGCACTTTTCTAACATCTTAGTAATTGAAAATGCACATCAAATTAACCTCAACGGTGACCACAAGTATTATTATGTATGACCGAAGAGTTAAAAAGACCTTTTAGCACAAGAATGAATTGAAATTCATCATTTCATGAATAGAAAAATACTATATTCACAGTTACAGACTTTTTTGAGCTATGGATCCTGGTGGAAGCACAAAAGTCTCACTTCCATTTGGATTGCATTTTATCTAAAACATTCAAGGAACTCACACAACCAATCAGCATGTAGCGCTAGGATGTTGTCCAGACACAATCCAGAAAAGGACAAAGATCCAGCATCAAGCTCAAATTTTCCATTTGGATTACGACTAGTCTACAACTGAGCAACAGCAAATCCTATTAATCACCTCTGTGTGATTAGCAGAAAATACAGCATGCTGCATCAGTTGCATCAATGGTTGAAAAAGATGTATTTCTAGCAAATTGATTTGGTTTCTATAGATTTATAATACAAAGTATTATTGTTGAATTTTCCATTTTGTACATATCTAGATGATTCAACTTGACATAATTTTTAAAGTATTAAATACTGATTACATTACCTTTCTATAAATGTTTATGTTGTCAAAGCACTGAGGTTATGGTTTTTTAAGCAGCATTGATTTTTTTTACATTACTGTTTATCTTTTTCCCAAAGATTTGAAATGTTCCCTTTGTTTAAGTCACAATGATATTCCAACTATAACACTGATCTCACTATATAATTAATGAAGATGCAGCTTACAGTTTAAAAAGTAATGATGTGCCACCATCATCTTAAATGTTTTGGAGGTCCATTGGGATAACCGGCTCGAATAAAAAGAGATTACCGGTACCACTTTTTATGCTGACTCTTTCTTTATTTTATTTCTAACGTCAGATAGATAAAAAATGTGTTTCTCTCAAAAAATACAAAAAATAACTTTGCAGTTTAAGCCAGCAGGGACTCTTGGGATGCTGGTTTCTCAGATGCTAAAGATTAATTCAAGTCATGTTTCAGTGTAGTTTTCTAAAGGAAACTCTTGGGATTTAAAACATATAAATACATCACAGAACTATAAATAATTTAATCATGCTACTACACTTAAGCACAGTGATGTAATAATGTCATTCAACATCTGTAGAACACAATACTTAAGACTGGCAAAAGTTTTACTATAATAATTTTTTTTTAATTGCTGAAGTATGTGTTCCTGACAGCATCATTTATTGATTCACAACATGTGGAATATCTGTAAAGCTTAGTTTTCATCTTTAAGCTAATCTTTATTGTTTTGAAAACCATTCTGTTAATAAATATCTCTAAAGGGAAAGGCAAAGAAATGTAATAGCGAGTTAAAAATATAATGTAGTGAAACTTTGACAAATTCAAAATGAGTGTGTCAGGCCTACTCTGATCAATCATTGCCCTTTTTTTCCTGTTTCTGCAGAACCAACAAAGTCAAACAGGTTCCTTTACAGCAAAATAGTTGCTGACATTGTAAGACATATAAAATAAATTTGGATTTGTTTTATAAATTATATAAAAAAAAGTTTGACATTACCCAGTCTAAACCTATCAAAATCTATTAGCCTTCTTCACCCAGCAATGAAAAATAACACTCAGAATTAAAAGTATTGTGTTATTTCAGACTGTTTTGTTTATAAGACAAACATACTGTGTGCATAATGGCGGGGCACAATTATTTATAGCTTGCCATCCCTCATTTTATAGGCAGACCTGATCATTTAAGGAACAAAAAAAGATTTGCTGTGCCAAGGGTCACAGGTTCCAGATGGTGAAAATAGTAAAATTTTAACTACGACTTTCTCCACAGATGCCACTTCATGAATGCACCAGAGACATTATATTTATGTGGGATGTCTAGAATGTCACTGCTATAAAATCAAATGTGGGTGTTTGACAAAAAGCGTACCACATGTTTGTTCTTTATTTATCCACACTGATGACAAACAGGTGAGAAAAATATACAGCAGTTTCAGCAGGTAGGAACTATTCCACACTATAAGCTCCCTGAAGAGCTAAATTCTCTATTCACACATGAGAAAAAGATAAGATATTCCTGGCCTGTTACTATATACATAACTATATATAATATATATAACTAGGCCAGATTTCAGGAAAAATCTGGCCTAGTTCAAGCAACACTTAGCATTCCTGTCTACATCATGTCTTCAAAATGTCTTTAAGATTTCAGAACTTCTATGCCTGTATAAAACTGACTTGAAACTGTTCATCCAAGCTCATCAGATTCTGATTAGCTATTTTGCCAGTTCTTACGTTGTGTTGCTAAATTTTTCAAATTCAAATCGATTTGGCTAGATAAAAATAATAGAAGTGAGAGAAAAGAGAAGAGTTGGACTTTTGCCTAGGGACAAATAACAGCTCTGTGGAAGTAGATGAAATTCCTGTTAGAAAATATGTATAGCTGGAAGGTAGAAGCAGAACAGCTTCTAAAGACAGTCAATAACAAAATGCTAACATTACCCTGATTTGTGACTCCATTTAGATTTTACCAAGAGTACTGCTAATCATAAACACTGAAGAGTCATATTCAGTTTTTCTTCTTGTTTTAGATTTTTTATTACTAAAATAAACAGAAGTTCTTCCGGTAGCTAGCAAGACAATTAAATCTAAATCTTCCAGGTAAAAACGTATCAGTGTTATTTGCACACTATCTCCAAATTTCTAGTTTGTGAATTACTTCTCTCTGCTTTTAACTGCTTGAGCATGTTTCCAATTTTTCCAGGGGACTATTAGCATTCAGTTCCAATTAGAAGCTCTCTAATGCATGTTGACACTGAATCTACTCCACTTTAAAATCCGGGAAGCTCAACTCTTCAGATGAGCAGAAGCGGCTCATCAGCAGCTGCCCCAGATGCTTTAGAGATTCAGTGTGACAGCTCCAAACCACATGGCTTGTAGAATCTGACCCACATCTGAGGATGTTAGGGGAGAGAGTCAGAGGGTTAAAGTCGTGACAGAATTTATAAAAAGTAATTCACATTCAAAGCAAGTTGTACCGCAGCATAACCCAGAGGTCTAAGTTTATTGCATTTTCAATTATCTGGCGGGTACTAGAAGTGCTATTCAAAAGTTAGTTCTTGATTGACTGAAAACACTCTTGGAACTTGCTCAGATTTATAAAAACTGAACATTTTACACTTAAAGCATGTCCTCAAAATACTTAGACTTTATTCTCAAACTTTTAGAAATTTTGCTCAGTATTATGCTGTAAGTCCAGATATAGTTACTGGATGTTAACAGGGCTGCTATGCATTTTTTAGTCTAATTGATCAAGTACTTATGATGTAGTAGCTACATTTTGAACCTCTTGACAACTTTGGTCATATAAGTGGTAGATTTTCTTGTAATGCTGTAGGCTGAGTTGCCCACTTCTGACTGAGGTTTTGAGTGAGACTTGAGTGTGACAGTGAAAGAGGTTCAAAGCATCAAGTGCTCACCTAAATAGCTGGAGCAAAGTATAATAGCTTTGGCTGACAAGGCAATTATTCTGACATAGCTTTGATTAGAAATAATGTGCCATTTTAATATCGCCTTATCCCGATCCATAATATTTTCTTACAATACCACTGCATAGATTTTAGGGCTACTAAATTACTTTAGGCTCTTTATTGTTTAGACAGACAGGTTGCATCGTGCCACAGTTTTTTACCTTGCAACAAGAAGGTCCTTTGTTCAAATCCAGGCAGAGAGTCTTTCTGCACTAATTTGGCATGAGCTACTGTGAACATGTGGTCTCTCTCCAGGTAATCCAGCCTCTTAGGACCGAAGGTGTACATTCTGTATCCCCTGACCCCTCAAGAATAAGTGAGTATCAAAAATGATTAGATGGATGTTGATAAAAATGATTGTTCTTTTAATATACAACATTTTGGTTGCTGGTACGCATCAGAGAGATGCACGCTTATGGTGAAGCGAGAGCATGGTAATTTTAGGCAGAAAAATGCCAATTTAAGTCAATTAGGTTTAATGAGATTATTTGTAAAGACCTCATTTCTACCTCTAAGCAAAAGGAACAGAAAGGAAGATATGTTATGTCTTCATTTTACCCTTTGCACTATCTCGTTTACGTTTATGTTGCAGTTTATTTCAATGGTAGAGAGGTACTGTCACCCAGGTGGTGCTGTAATAATACCAACTGTAAACTGCACCTGTGTAGAAGCACACCGTGCACTTTGATATTCCAAAGGGAGTATAGTAGTTCCCTGTAAAAGAAATACTATTGTTTTCCCCCAAAATAACAGCATTGGGGGAAAAAACAAGCTTTGCTTTTGAGTGCATTTTCTGGGAGGTGAGAGACTTTGAGATGTATAGGAAAAGCTTGTATCAAACCTTTACAACCCTGGAGGACTCTGATTCATGGAGTTAAATGACAACTACAAAATTACTGTCAACTGCAAATAAATTCTTTTTCCCACATCCTACAATACAATCAAAATATGTTTTTATAGTTGCAGTCCACCCCAGGAAGTTGTCGTGGATATTATTATCTTTATTGTCTGTAAGTTGCGCACCTAAAATGTAAGGTGCACAACTTACACTACGCATTAAATCTTACTGCATAGTGGATGTCTTGCAATTAAGTGCACAGAGACATGACAGATCACTGGACTTCAGTTATGCTAATAAAAGTAACCATATGAAGTCAAAAAATCTAGAGAACTTAATTTTACTTACTTTCATTTCATTGATAAAGATTTTTGTACTCTCTTTACAATAGATAGCAGTATATGCCCTATAAAGGTCCTACATTTGACAAGCTTTGTGTCAATTGAAGAGATCAAAGAGAGAAATGGTTTTGTCCCCCTGTGTAATTAGGTTGTCACAAAAAAGAAACTCTAGTCAAAGAAATGTCAGAACACTAGAAAGGTCAGTCTGCTGAAACTAACAAGATTTTTTACAATATGAAAAAACACAATCAGTCAATAATCTGTAAAATTAATTGGTATTATTTGGGATCTTGCTCATCTTCTTAATACCACTTGAAGTACCCGTAAATTGACATAGAGCCTAATGTTTTTTTGTTTTCTTTCCATTTGAACCACCAACACAGAAAAAGCAATCCCCTATTGCAGCATTGTTTTGTCTTGCAGGAGAGCAAAACCCCCTGATTAAAATTCTCTCTTCAAATAAACCCAAAACATTTTGATGTTGACCTGAGAACCAGACAGTCATTTTTCTTATTACGTCGGTTTAGATTTCATGTTGATAGATTTCTGCAGTCTGTTACTTCTATAGCCAATCATGTGGATGGTATTGTTTGTTACACACTTGTTATTTTCAACATCGCTCAGCTATTACAATCAACCCTCAACCCTTGGTCAGCTCAATCACAATGACTGACACAGTGTTTAGTGCCACAGGATAATCAATACTTTAGCTACAAGATTGAACTAGGTTGGTGTAGAATATCAAAGGCTTTAACAGTTAGCTGTTTGCAATTCACATGGGGGAAAACCAAAGTAATTTATCTCTATTTTTGTTTGACCCACGCTATCTGCTCAAGCAGTTGGATAATGGCTGGTCTTTCCTTACAATTTGATTTATATCTCACTTTCTTCCATCTTGTCAATCTGTTAGTCTCGGTAGACTCACATCTATTTGCAAACCTAATCCCTTCTGTTCCTGTTCCATATTATTATGATATGGTGTACTTCATGCAATCCATTTTAATGTTTTAGAACTCTTCTTGTAAGTTATACAGTAGATTTCTTTTATTGCTCATTACCATTTTTCATTTCTTGTCCACATTTCTTTCACATTTAGACAATTCCTTCCCCTGGGTAGGGCACTGTGTGTACGAGAGAACATCATTTGGTATTATTGTATTACATTGTGAGACAGATATTGCTGTCATTAACCTCAGAGGAAATCAAGGCTTCTATCGGGATGACAATAACCATCTTAAATTATTTTTTTCTGAAGTCATTCACTGGGTTGAATATCTGTTGTCATTATTGCACATAAAGGGCTCAAACTAACCGAGATTAGATCTATGCAAGCCACAAAACAGAGAACTAATTGTCCTGTTTTTCACCCAAGACATTCTTAGATGCATTTATTGGTCAGATGCCACAATATTAACACCGACATGTAAAAGGTTGAATACAGCAAATGAAATTGAGACATTGAGGGCATTCATTATTTAACCATTTTGGTCGTGCTTTATGCTTTATTTCTGCACTAAATTTAAGAAGCAATTTGCACTATTTACATGGATGTACGTGGCCATAATTGTTGCCTATTTCTGACTCCACTTGCACTTTCTCAGTTTTTTTTTTATTTTTGTTCTTTTGTTTTTTTTGTATTATCAGTCATTCAGTAAAATTAACATATGAGATGTTTTACACCTTTGGCTAGTTTATCTAGCTGTACTTATATCATGTACAGCTAAATACATGATATCCACTGGTCAAAATGTATATTCAAAGCTTAGCATGCAGCTGTGGATCAAGAGAAAGTTGATGCTTAACTGTCCAACAACATTAGAACATATTATATAAGCATTCACAGTCAGAAGAAATACAACTGTACCATGCATTTAGCACCAATACCGATCGATCAAAGTTAATGAAATTCAAAGTGAAAAAGGAACTCAATACCATGCTATATTGATATAATATTAAAAGGTAAGTCAATGTTTAATATGCAACATTAGAAAATGATTTGTCAATGGGTTGGGAACATTTACATATAGCCATGCATTATCATTTACTACTGAAAGAACTTAGTTGATGTTTTTCTTGCGACAGCAGCAATTCCTGAGTGATGTAAGATGTTTTAGAGCAATGTCAAGTGAGGCCAGCAAAAACAGCTCTGACTCTACATGTTTGTGTCAAAACATTCATTCCTATGAACAAAGTAACAGTAAAACCTCACTAAGGGATTTAGGGAAACACTGCTTTCTTAGTTTGACCCACATCAGTCTCCAAAGTGAAGTTTCATGTCAGCCTGAAGTGTGCCTAAAGATCATGTAAGGGCGTCTTGGCTGAAATGCCCTTGAGAAAATTGCTGTGCATGAGAGTAGCATCGTTTCTATAAAAGTTTAAAAGTTCATAAAGTTTCCTCCCTTGCGTTCTCAGTAGTCCTCTGTTGTCCTCTATTCATACAACTCAAAAAGTGATGGAATAACAACACTATAACCACAAATTTTCACTTTCACATTATCAGCAGACTTTTTTTTTGCCCGTCATAGATATATTTATGCATTACCATAGAGAAATTTCTGATGGTGACATTCTGTATAGATAAAACTGAAGATGGGCCTAATAAAAATGTTTATATGCACTATTGCACACTGAGATGGATTTCTATAAATCTCTCATGAGGCCAAAAGAAAAACTTAAGTACTTTTTTATTGAATGACAAAATGTATTTCATAGTATTTATATTCTCACAAAAAAATTAAGCGTCTTCCACAGCTGATTGGTTAACTGAGGAATGCAAGAACAAGTCCAAGTTGAAAGTTTATAGAATTGTTTGAGGTCCTACTGCCTGCCCACTTGGGCTGTCTTACAGGAGAATTTAATGTGCCTGATTCCCATATGGAGCGTTTCATACCAGCAATAGCTTCATAAAAGGACCTCAGGATAAAAAAAAACCTGTCAAATTTCTCAGTACGTGTAAGCAATTTTCTTACATTTCTATTTGGGTCATTTATCACAGGATTGCAGATCTAGGCATAACATTTATAAAAATTATAACTAGATCCTTTTTAAACAGGAAATGCTATAACATTATAACAAAGTTGACATACATTCTTTAAAGGCTTTCAGCCTATGAACAGTTCTTATAGACACACTACAATCATGCAAATGGATGAACTAGCATTTCCACAGCTGATCTGCATATCCTTTGAATTTGTAGGACGGCAATACCGTTTCTGTAACTTTTTTGCTAACGCATAAAAACTCATAACTTGAAAAGAAATTTGGACCGTAAGACCACTTAACCTGACTTTACATTCCAAACTACCCCATTCACTTGTGCCTTTATGCTGTGGAAAAAGTTTTTTTTTTTTTTTGTGTGTGTAATTTACACTTGGATTTAAATTGTTTCACTTTCTGATAATCTTTGAACACTAGGTAAAATATAATGTAGAACTTACAGAAGGACCTACGCTCTCACAGGTCTTGTTTTTTTCTTCTTGTCATACTTATTTTAGTCTCTTTTATTTTTGATTCACTGTCCACATATTTAAGTTTTTTTTTTAAGTTCAATACACGTGCTTTATGTACATTAAATAAAAGTTACCCTACTCAGTTACACATCCCTTGGATCATAAGTAGGATATCTCTATTCTAACAACCACACAGTATCTTTACACTACACACTTGAACAGTATAGTCACTACAGTTATTGTTAATCTTGCTTATTTATATATATTTTTGTGAAGTTATATATCTAATGGTTCTGGCACCTGGATTTCCCCTCTGTGGGACAATAAAAGCCTTTTATATTCTGTTAGTTGCCATTTGCCTGTGGTACAAAGTACTTGGAGTGCTTCTTTCTGGGAGTTCAATTCCCTCAGTGTGGATTACCTTCCCTCTCTTTGTCACCATTTGGCTACATTTTATCAGCTAGAATGACAATTCAGAAGTCAACTTCTTGAACCAGGTGTGGTTCATGACTGCCACTGTGAAGTGCTGTACTGTGTTCCGGGAGACTATTATGGTCTGCTTTTAGGTCTTGAAGTACTGTTCAGTCTCTGTTCTTGGTGGGTTCCTTGGTGTGTTTTTACCGAAGAACACTTGGTTTAATGAAGAACGGCACTTTATTTATTTGACTTCTATTTCCTTTGTGTATTTCTTCAGTCAGGTGTCCAAGTCTTGAAGCCTTTAGTTGTTTCCAGAGCCCCAGGTATAGGCATCTTTATGAATGTCTCTTTTTGGTTGCACCCTTATAGATTTTTGCACATTGGCTTGCTTCCTTCCATGATGCATTGATTTTGGTTCCAACTGTCCCTTTCATGGTGAATATTGTTCAGCATTTCAAGAAATGCTGTTGTTGCACTGCAAATTAGTATCTTATCAGCCTTATCACATTGGACCGATGGATAGACAGATAAGTGTGCATCCATGTAGTTGTGCAAAATAGTTTGAATTTCCAAATTTCAACAGTAGATGCCAAATTATCTACACTGCTCCTGCAACCATTTCCTAGTAACTGCATTGGACAAACCAGCTACCAGAAAACAACAATCTGGTTTGTGAATACTTTCCTTTGGTTACAAGACTGACAAAATACACTTCACAGAAGCCTAGCAATATACTATGATTTCCTCTGTTTACCACTTGTTATTGCTTCAGTTTATGCATACCTCATGGCTGACACCTTATAAAGTCTGGCAGAATGTCCATGGCTTAGGCTGTTGTGTGTCTGTGTATGTGTCTGTGTCGAAAGGGAAAGGATGACGTTTTTATATGTAAGTACAGAACCTCTTTTGGATTATTGCTGTGGGCCAAAGCATGGACCAGCAGTCATTTAGGTATTTGGAATTTGTCCACAGCTAATTCAACCTGATGAGGCTTGACAAAATAGTAAAATGACTTCATGGTTTTCAGATGTGCACCCACAGCTTGGAAGCAAGAGTGTAATTGTTCTGACTCTTGGTTGCTGTTTTTTTTTCTGTCTAGGGCAACCTGCCACATTACTGTAGGGTCTACATGGGTGACGTAAATAAAGCTAACCTAATTTAATTTGTTTGTTTACAAGACTGAAATACTCATAAAATTGTTCAATGAAATAAAAAATAAAAAAATAAAAAAAAAGCAATCAGCCTAAGTCTAAGTTGCTCTGATCAATTGACAATATTTTCAACAGTCCCAGATGGTAATTGGATTTCAGGAGAGGTGAAACTAATAAAGACATTCCTATCACTGTAAAGCTAGATGGGAATCAGAGACATGCATGTGTGTGCTATTCCACAGAGGACTGTGTGTGTGAATAATATCCTAAGAAGCATTTCACTGTCTTGGAGAATGATATCTTAAGTGGTGAAGGAAATTCACAGAGAGCATGACCAATTTGATCATGTGCTTGTGACTGGAGAAGGGTGTCACTCAATGGGATGTGAAGAAAAAGTAATTTTGTAGAATTACATCCAGTTTAGCAAATCTGCTTTGCTCAAGCAGCACATCTCGCTTAGGCTTTAATGTTATCCCTAAGTATCAATGGACTGTATGAATTTATGTCTGCATCAGCCTGATCCTTTCTAATATAATAAAAGTTTAATATGTGAATATCAGAAAATCGGCTTCCATTGACATCATGGCTAGATGTACTTATATACTTAGACTGAATCTCAGTAATCTAGCGTTGTGGTGGAAAACTGCATATAGAGCGCCAGACTGATGTAGCAGGAAAAAAGCTTCAACAGGAAGGTCAGAAAAAGACTCCTTTTACTCAGCAGGAGAGATTACGTCTACACATCTAAAACTGGCTTGGTTAAGTCAAGAAAGTAGTCAATCCAATTCAATATCACCAATTCACAACATACGTTGTCATGAGAAACGTAACAAAAACGTCATTTTAGTTCAATCACACATACATTACAATTGATTTCAGTTATCAAATAGAATATATTCTCAGTTAATTGATCCAAAGTAGTGTAAGACGTTTCATGGTAAACTCAGCAGATTGCATTGAATTGTTGACTAGTAACATTCACTCCTTCTGAACGTACAGGTAGCCGCATCAGAAAATCACTTGCATTGTTTCATTCACTTTACTGCAATCCTTTATACCGAGCATGCATGTATAGTGACAAAAAAACCTTCACCAGGACTTGACTCAATAAAAACGACAACAACAATAATCTTGAATGTGAACAAGATAAAAGAGATGCTTGTAGATTTCAAGAGAAACGGGGGTTTTTATGTCAAACACGATTTCTGTCATGGGAGAAGAGATGGTAAAAGGAAGGATTGTTCATTCAATAAATAAAATTGTTGACAAGTCTGAGCATCCTCTCAATGAGACTTATACAACAACAGAGTCTCTTAAGTCAGAATCTTTTTCAAAAAACATTGTAATACTGACTGTTACAGGACATCCTTCCTGTCCACAACCATTGGCATTTATGTGTTGAGAAAATTTGTGTAACATGAGTTGCAACAATTAATTTTCTTCGCGGATAAATGAAGTATTCATGAACATAATTGAATTCAACTGAATACTTGGATGTAAAAGCAGACTAAGCAGTGCTGTGTGTTTTTCCTCTGGTCCAATAAATGTGTCGTAAATTGTCTGCTATTCATTAGCCTGTCTATTAACATATTGAGGCAAAGCTCTTTTTACTTGCAACCCATTTCCTTTTTGTTGAAAGCTGCCCTGCCATCATTTATTTCAGTCTCCCCACACTGGACAGCCTGGAGTCCTCCTTTTATTTTTTGCAGATTCTAAAAGCTCACATTTAACTTTCATTGCTTCTTTGGACTGACAAAAATGTAACCATTTTCACCAATAATTGCAGTGTAGCTGAAGAAGGCTGCTCACATGTGTGACACGAGACCAGCATTTCTATTTCAACAAACATCTGACCCTTGACAGAGCTGTGGAAATAGCTAGTTGAGGAGTTGAGGCTGATATATGACCATCTAGTAATACAGCAATATCTAATCATAAGGCCACATTTACTCATTTTTATGACTGCTATTTTAGAGCCTTTATCATAGTCCTTTAGAACAGTTCTTCTTTTATTTCCTGAGGTAATTTACTAGCCTTAAACATTGAGAGCACAGAAGGATAATAGAGGTAGCAAATCTGTATCAGCAGTTACAAAATTCTTGCTTGTTTTCTGGCAATTTGTTGAGTATATAAAACCCAAATTGTGTTATCTATTTAAAAAAAATCTAAATAATTCTCTATATCCCTCACTTGGTAATGTATAACAATCCAGATGAATTTGAATTCATCCAAATTACATTGACAGTGATTAGCTCTTCAAATTACTATCAATGTATTATAACATATAGTTACATTTCTCTAAAGCAAATATTTTCTTTAATGATGATTAACTCTCTTTCTTATCCAGGTTCCCTCCAGAAATAAGCTCCACTTCTCTATTGTCAATATTTTGTTCACTGCAGCTTTTCCAGTGTGAATAATAACTAAAACATGCTTTTTCTTTTAATTTATTTTGTTGTAAACATTATCAGCAGTTTTTCTCCTCTTACTCACTTGTTTGGTTTATTTACAAGCAACTAAAGAAAGGCAAGAAAGACTAACAAGCTGAACTGACTGAACCTAATTTTAGTTTTTTAATACAGCAGTAATCCTCCAAATGAGAAATTCTGCTACAGTACTCCGTGGCTAGGGTTCACTACTTTTTCAAGGGCACTCAACTTGGATGAATGTTTCCCGGGGATTATTTGGCTCGAGACATTCATATTGGAAGGGAATTGCTCTGCTCATTTGCACTACAGTCATCCTGATATAGTCTTTTTTTTTTTTCATTTGAGTGGAAAATCAGTCTCTTTGGAGTGTATGTCATTGTGATAATAAAAGGGAGAACACAAACTCTTATATAACCTATCTTCCCACCTGATCCATTTAGAAGACCTCATTCTTCATATATTTTCCAGTTTCACTTCCATTTACTGTAGTAAATAAAAAATCTGACTCATGTTAGTACCACTACTTTGAGAGCGTGGTAGAGAGGATGGATGTTTTCTGTCTGAGCAGTTTTTCTAACTTCCATCGTCTGTGCATTCTGAGAGAAATCAAGGTCAAAGGTGAAGCTTTTCTCGGCACTGTCTTTTAAACGAATAGTGCTCAATCCTTCTTTCTGCGAGGGGGATTAATGGGTTCTGTACAACATTTATGATGTGCTTGAAAAACGTCAGAAGCCATCTTGTATTCCTTTGTATCACAATGGGGAAACCTCTGTGGTCAGCTTTCTGTTTGCAGCTTCTTTCTTTCATCTATTACTTTATGCTTTAAGTTGTTTTCTTTATTTAATTAATATTAATTAATTAATTATATCCACACAATAAAAGACTGATCACCAAGCTACTGTTTCTCTAAATATTTTTGCAAAACATGTTTATACTCCACCGAGAGGTTTTCTACAATTGCTCTTTTCTAATACTTGACCTCTTTTCTTGTCATTGTTGAGGTCGCCCCATTCCTGATTTGTCATTAACCCTCTGATGCATAAGAGGGTCCTTTTGGATCCGGTGAGGTCATCTCTTTGCAATATCTTTGTAATGAAAAGTTTTCATCACTTCATATTCCATGTATTCCTCAACAAACATGCCATTGATATCATGTAATTCAAATTTTTAATTTACCTTTTACACATTTTAAGAAATAGCATGTTCTATATTACTACCCCATTCTTACATAAGTGGGTCCAAAATGACCCGCATTCATTTCCTATGGAATTTAATGGGAATCTTTGTTTCTTACCAGCTGTGACCGTCAGGAACACATTTTTTGTGAACCATACACACCGAGTC
>CAEGAG010268359.1:0-172054 GCA_903067065.1 Brachyrhaphis terrabensis | reverse complement strand
AACAACCATGCACACACACACTCACACCTAGGGACAATTTAGAGAGCCCAATTAACCTGACAGTCATGTTTTTGGACCGTGGGAGGAAGCCGGAGAACCCGGAGAGAACCCACGCATGCACAGGGAGAACATGCAAACTCCATGCAGAAAGACCCCGGGCCAGGAATCGAACCCAGAGCCTTCTTGCTGCAAGGCAACAGTTCTACCAACTGCGCCACTGTGCAGCCCCAGAAACAACCTAAGAGTAGAAATGTATAATTTTAACATGTAAAATCAATTTGTTTCCTGATTTTTTCCCCCCATAGATTCATGAAAATAAAAAAGTGCTTTAAAAAGAATGAAAATCCATTTTTCTACCTTTGCTTTTAATTTTGGTTATGTGAAGATAGAATTTCTGTACTTTTATCAGTGTGCGGAAACCTGAACCCATAGTACACCGACAACGAGAAGCTAGAGGGACGGTCTGAACGTCCAAGTGGGGCTCAGTAAAGTAGTTTCGAAAACAGATAGAAGTCTTTCAATTGGCAGAAAAAGTAAAGTTTACTCCAAAAGCAGGAAGTGGAGATTTTAATCAAGCAGAATTGCACTACAAGACAATATCTGGGCTAATTTGCTTGCTTCAACTCTTGACATTATCAGCTTGGTGTGGCATAGAAAACTATAAAACACTATGTGAGGAGCTGAAAGTAAAATACAAAAATAGATAAATTTGCCTCACTGATTCTTATGAAAGGAGAGTGTAACCATCCCTTACACTTTGCCATGGCAATAGCCTACAGCCTTTCTCCTCCATGAGAATTATTATCTGTTTCTGCAATTTCAGCTTTGACTGGAATGGTACTGATATTAGCTATCTTACACAATCCAAGTTCACATAAAAACAAGCAAAAAACACTGAGTCATTTGCTACAAATAAAGGAAGGAATAGCAAAAACACAAATAGGTTACATTACCAGAATATTAGCAAATGTTCAGTTAAGTGATTTAGACAATTGCATATTGATAAATTATTATTATTATTATTAGATACACCCCCTCTGGGGGCGGATCTTGGGATCCGTCCCCTCAGTATCTCTGTGATCTCTGCTTTGTCCTGCGCGCTCCGGTTCAAACGAGACATGGATAAGGTGTGGATGGTAGTCGCGCTCTGTAAGTATGATTTTGAACTATTTATTTACAACCTTCTTGTTGTAAATATGCTCAGTTGTCAAATGGTTGTATGCAAACTCAGATTTGTTGACTCAGATTACATGACTCGCTCGAGTGCCGATGACAGAATTGTTTGGTTTTGTTCGAGGCACAATCGCCAACGCACGTTTAATCATCAAACGCAGGTGGTTGCGGCCACGTTCCGTGCCTTTTACTTTTGAAATTCTGCTGCTTTTCTTCTACAACCAAAAAACCCTCTTAAATATATCTAGTGACAACGTTTGAGGTAGAAAGAAGGGAGATATTTATTCGGTTTAGAAAACTTATTGCTCAGGCGGTGACGTCATGAGCCTTGCATTCCCCGGCCGGGAATTTCCACTGAGTAGTGATGGGATTTTCGGCTCCTTTTCGAGATGCGGCTCTAATGGCTCTTCTTACTGTGGAGAGCCGGCTCTTTCGGATCCCAATATATTTTTTGTTGGCGGGTGGGGGGGGTGACGCTGTTATGTTTTCTTCGGGGGGGTATTCCGGGGGTAGTTCCGGGCGTCCGGAACAGGACATGAAATACGGACATGTCCCGGGAAATACGGACGTTTGGTCACCCTAATACTGTAGAAAAAAAAACACGGCTCCCAAATGGGATCCTAAAACGGCCCCATTTGTGGAGCCGGTTCCAATCGTTCACTTCAAAGAGCCGGCTCTTAGAGCCGGATCGTTCGCGACCGACACATCACTATTCCACTGAGGAACTTGCCCAATTTACACGTTTCACACATACAGACAGCAGCGCAAACAGCCAAAAGATGGGTTTTTCAAGAAGCTCCTATGTTTATTACGACGTTATTCTTGAAAGTGGCCGGGGTAAAAAGAGCAGATGGCGCACTTCATTTAGATTTTGAAGTTTGAAGTTGGATTCAGTAATAACATGAAACAAAACTAACCATTCTCCACTTCCAAATGAAACTTGCAAATGAATTTGGGAAGTGACAAAGCTAACTGCCAAGAGCAGCAGTAAAGTGATATCATTACAGTTTTTGTGCACTTTATTTTAGGAACACTGCAGCATGTTTGCTAACAAGGGGTCAACAAGTGTGTTAAAGATTTGTGAGATATGATCAGCAGTATTTCAATACACAGTTTTTATTCCAGCTAACATGTCAACATTTTTTTGTTATGCGGTTCGGGTTGGTGAGAAATCTCACTGTCCACCTTTAAAGGAGCTTCCTACTAATTTGCACCTTGTTGAATCCTTCAATTTTCAGTTTGTGAGTGAAAATGTATCTCACAATCAGTTGTATCCTTGAACATCTGATTGTTGTTCAAGGATTCTTAAGAGTCCAGATGCTGTTGCACTGCTGCCTGTTCTTTCATGGAGAACTGCTGCTCTGCTCTGACATTTTGTTGCTTTTGAAGATTAACAAACCTTAGAAGCCTTGGTATTTCTTTATTTGATTCATAGATCTTAGCATCAACCAGCCATAATGTAACCACACTGTAAACAGATTTTTATTTTCTATTTTTATTTTATTTTTTTGTTTGTTCCCAGGTTTGGTTGGCCAGGTCAACAGTGCAGGCAACTTAACCTGCACTGTCAGTCGTAATGGTGACAAGACAACTTACACCATCTCTCCAGACCCTCATGCGCCTATCATAGATCTATCTAAGTGGGATTTTTCTTGGATTAACGGAACTGTAAGTTATGACCAGTAAAATTTCAACATTTGAACTTCCTGTTCAAATTACCTGTTCTCCCTGGTGTTGTTATTACTGTTGTTGTTTACTAAAAAATCTATGAAAATGTTTTTATTAATTAACTAACATATTCAATATTATCATTTAATACATGTATATATATATTTTTATACTTTTCGATTTTAGAAGTTCACAATTGCTGGCAACTCCGGACAAATTCCTCCAGTGTTGAATAGCAGCATCTACTCTCTAAGCACCTCGAAATGTCTCGAGGGCATTGTTAGCATTATTTCAAAGGTAAGCTTTAATCAAATTGGAAGACAGTGCAGCATGCTTTCGTGCAAGAACTTTAGTTTACAGTCAGATAACGTATAAATTAAAAGTGTGTGCTGACAACATTTATTTCTGTTATGTGTTTCCCTCAGAATACTGGAGCAAAAGAATATAGAGCCATCTGCAATGGTACCCGTCACTCTGTTAATACTTTTCCCCACTTATCAAAAATAAAGTGATTTTTATTCATTCAATAATTTTAATGAAGTGGACCCTTTGTTTTTACAGTAACCTGCTCTGGCACAGACTTCAACCATGAAGAAGAAGGTATTAATGCGTGTATATTGACCAATAAATAGAAAATATATATTTTTAATTAAGCTAGACCTGTAAAACTTACCAAGCCAAGAAAAAATATCAACAGTTTAGTTGTGAGTTTGTTTTTTGGTAGCTGAAAATGTATCACACCATGTTATTTCATTTTTACTCAAATTAGGGCTAAGGTTTAATTCATCTGTCAGAACTTCTTTCTTTTAAAAGAATGTATTTTTTTTTTATGCTGCAGAGTAATAATATTATCAAATCATAGCATTTCTTCAAGCAGTGTATCAGGCTAAAAGAAAATATTTTCTTTTTTATTGTGGTTAATCCTATAATGCTGTCTGTTAATAGGTGGAGATTCAAAGATTTGGATTGCACTTGGAATCACAGCCATAGTTATACTTGTGCTGGCAGGTCTTGCTTTTCTGTGCTACAAAATGTGGAGGTATGTCTTTTTTTATGTTGACTCATAAAACAACATTTATTTACCTCATCTGAAGAATCTGAACAAAGCTCTATTTTCATTGTTAGGAAAAGCAACTGCAGCCAGTGTGGAGGCCGTTACCTAACGGTGAAAATGAAACCTGATCCAACACCTGGTGTCTAGATGAGAAACGGAGATGGAGCAAAAGCCATTTTAAGGAATTTCCATCCATATACTGTATCAGTCTTATTTACTGTAACAGCTTGATTGTGTTTGTGACTGTTGCGGGGACGATTAGATAATTTATTACTTTCAACATATTTGAGGATCTGATCTTCTGTTTAGCAAAATTTTATTCTGTGTTTTTATGTGGTCTGCATTTGAGAAAGAACTTCTTTATTGAGGCTGTGGAAGCCTCTTTGCTGCACCAGGATGTGCACTCTGAGACCCATTAGCAAAACATTCGACCTAGACCTCATTAAGCCCATTCTACCCTCTCAACCGTCACACACACACCTGCTCACATACTACTAAGAGTAAGACATATTGCTGTGGAAGCTAGAATAATTATATCTATATAGCTTGATTTGGTCATAATGTTATGCCAGATCAGCATATATAAGGTCAATACCGATATTGATCTATTAATATAATATTGATATCATAATTATAATAAAATATCAGCATTAATGTGAAGTATATAGTATAAATTATTATAAATACGGGTGTATTGTATAACCTTAAGCTGTATAACCCTGAACTGCATAGTTTAAGTTGAAACTATGCAGTTTTTTAAACTATGCAGTTTAAAAATCTATGCAGTAAAACTGCATAGTTTTTAAATCTATGCAGTTTTATTCTATTGTGATTACTTGCTTGGTTTGCTCTTTGTGCCTTATATAATCATGCACAAATCACGCAGTAGCATTTGCAGTTTTAAATCTATGTAATTTTATTCTTTTGTGATTACTTGCTCAGTTTGCTCTTTGTGCCTCACATAATCATGCTTTTTTGTTTCTCTATCTTATGTGTAACTTCCTGGAAAAAGACAATAAATATGAGCTTGAAACAAAAAAGGTGTCTTGATGTAAGGGCTGTGGATGTTTGGGCTGGGTTTAAATGTCGGATGATTACATTCAGCCAGTGAGGATGAAAGAGCGGGGTGATCAGAGAGTGCTGAAACTGAAAGGAAATTTTTTTTTTCTCTTAACACATCACCTCGTAACATGACACCCAGAGTGCAACTATTTGTATAGTTGTACTTGTTTGGCATATATGAATAAATAACCAGTACCTAAATAAACCGGTTGCTCCAATTCAGAATAACAAATGATAACAATAGTGAATGCTGACTCAGGTTTCTAGTATAGATTGATTCTGCTGTAAAATGCTTTTGACACTGAGTTTGCTGACGCTATTAAAAAGCTATGTGTGGTGTGATCAGTTTGAACCAATCAGAAACCTGGAGCAGAAAACCATCTAGGATAAGGAAAAGGCTTTCCACTTGTTCTTAAGCAGAGAATGGAAAATACCCAAACACAGGGGTTACTATAGGTCATTATGTCCCTCCTGTGAAAACTTTGCTTACCAACTGCTCCCATAGCAACATATACAGTATTCACTGGAAGACAGGGGGTTATGATTCTAGGAACTGAGCTCAATTATCGTAAGAGGTAGAGGAATCATGTGATTTTTTTTTTTCTCTTTTTTTTTTACATTCAGGGTGTTTTTGTGGGTAGGTTTGAGAGTTGGTGTGCGTGCTGAATGCAGACTGGTGAAAAGTTACAACAGTGGCATGGAATTTATAGTAGTTTGGCCACTCAATGTTTTATTTGATTTGATCATGAAGGGAGGGTCTTTTTATAAACACATATTTTATTATGTAGGAAGATGATGTAAAACTGTATTGTAGGTGTCTTCTATCTCACACAGGGTAAAAGTTGCACACAAACAGAACAATGCCAAATGTGATAATGTTTACATAACTTCTGCATTAGTCAGAGATCAGATAGGAGGGCACTTACAGGAAACAGTAGTGTTTATTGTAAGCTTTGATTCCATGTTGCTTTCACTCAGCTTTGCAGTTTGTATTGAATCTTTTTCCTGATAGCTTTAATAAAGCTTTCAGGAAAGCCTTATTGAAAGTTCATCTCTGACTTTTGATGTCTCACTTGGAGATCTCTGACTGTAAGATGGGCTGTAATCTAACTACCGTGCAAGAATTGACCCAAAACTAAATGTTAAGTTGGTGATCAGTGGGACATGACAATACTTTGTTGGTGACCAACAAAATATTGGGCAAAAGCTGTGAACATTTATGTGAATGTTATTTTTAAAAAAATATATTTGCAAAACACTGTACATTTTTCCAGTAACACCAGTTCTGTCAGGAATTGGCAAGAATTACAGCAAACTATTAAGAGAAGGTTGTGGATACGTAAAACGTTTCAAACAAATTATACAGTTTAAAAAGTAAATGTGTGTATACTTCTAATTTTGAAGGCATTTCTCTGTTATATTCTGTCTATCTTAGTGGCATTGGCAAGAGCTTTTTTTGTGATTTAACTTTACACAGCAAAAAATAATTATAATGAGAAGCATAATGATAATAAATATAGACTGTATAAATAACAAAAAAGAGAAAAAAACAAAACAAAAATGGCGTGACCTGTAACCTTTAACCTTCGCGTGATCATTCTCGTGTAAACACCTGTGCTCGTGTCAGTGTCAGAAAGCTAACAGGAGCGGGCAGAGTTGAGCTGTGAGTTGCACTTTTGTCTGGTTGGTTTTCCAAAAATAATTAAAAAAAAGGTAAGTTTATTTCATTCCCGGGGTGTTATACTTCAATGTTTGTCTTTTCCAGTTCAGCTCCATCGTAAGTTTCCAGCTGAGTCCTTTGAATTTTTTAAACAAGATAACGTAAGTTAGCTTCTGTAGCTGAAGCTAAGCTAGAACTGATGCTAGCTCAAAATAACCGCCAAGAGGGATTTAGGGCACAGGGGATAAATAGCATTTAGTTACAGTTTCCTTTATCTGCGTGAGATAAAATGGAATGGGCTTTGCACATTTACAAATTTTGAAAATAAAGTTTTGCTTGCTGTTTCGCCTGAATTGTTTCACGATTTAAGCTATTATTAGCGAAGAAAAGGTCTTGTTTTATGGAGGGAACTTTTCACCTTCACGTGGGAGCCTCAAAAAGACCTTGTTGTGTTCAATAAAACTGCGCTTTTCTTAATTTTAATATACCTTCAGTGAAAATATCTGTTGTTTGTAGAACTTATAGCAGTTCGTGGTGTTTTGTTTCAAATCCGCTGAGATACTAAATTTAGCTACGACCTTAAGCGTCTAAATTTAAATATTTTTTATACTTTATTCATTTTATTCTTTTATTTAACTATTTCTTTTAGAAAAATCTTGAAAATTTTGTTTAGTAGAAGTTTGTGTGGGGATTAGCAAAAAAAAAGGAATCTTACAGCCTTCGCTGTAGTTTTATCTAATTTGATTTCTACATTCTTTGTTTCCAAAATGCAAAACGTTCTTGTGTTATTTCAGTCTTTTTTTAAAAATAGACTTTTTTAATAGATCCCCAAGCGTTAACAGTCCTTTTAAAAGTTTTGTTAAGCGTTAGCTGGAGATCGGCACCAGCCAGATTCCAGAGAGGCAGTGATGAGTTAATAGAGAAAGTGGTTGTGTTGATTCACTAAAGGACCAAATAAGTCAGAATAATTGAACTGTATTGTTGGCCCTGGGAGAGAGGGTACATTGTGTCCTTCTGTGCTAATATAGCCTGGCCTGAATTTGATTTGACACTTTCATCCTCACTGGCTGTGCATCCTTGATATAGTTTTTTTTTTTTTTTTAAAAGATGTTGAAGAAAACCGTAGATATTAAATGTGTTTTCCTTTTCTTAACAGACATGGACAATGAATCAAATGCAAACACAATATTCAGTTGTCAAAATCCACCAAATACGAACCACCTGAAGCCTCTTTCTGTCCATTCCCGGATGGTCATGTCTGACCAACAGAAAGGTCCTCGTTCCCCAATAGAGCCTTCTAATCCTTTTGTCAACTTCAAAATTAAAATAGTTAATGACTCTGGGAGAAAAAGGAAACTGGGGGATAGTGGCACGGTCAATGACTACAACAGTCCATGTAAAAAGCAGTGTAGTTCCAATGCTCTGTCCCCAGACCTTGGCTGCTTTATGGACTACTCTAGCCCTCTTACTAGGAACAATTCACTATCCCCCTTTGCAGCCCCGAACCCTGTGCTTAAAGAAGATACTTCAGCTAGGAGGGAAACTAAAGAAACTGTGAGCTCTCGGCTGGATTTGGAGCATGTTCAGTGTGGGTGCTCCAGAGAGGAGGTAGAGAAGACTGAGAAGATCGTCAAAAACATGTCATCTGTGTTTGACAATGACGTTGATGACATCTTATGCCTCAATCCACCAAAACTGGAGATGGTAGAACCAACCATTAAGGAGGAAAAACCTGACGCTGGACTTGTGGAGGATGACAGAGGATACGTTTCGTCTGTCTTGCATTCAGAAGAATGCAAGACAGAAGATCCACCAGAGCGGCTGAGGCACGAGCAAGCTTCAACATGTGGTCCGCACTTTTCTTTTTTAATTAAGGACAGTAGCGAGACTGTGAGTGAACCACTCCTGGGGCCTGTTAAGTGTGATGGAAGCTTTTTAGAGGGAGAAGATGAGGTTTTTAATATTGGACAACCAATATTTGAATCCTCTGTATGCCAACCATCTACTGAAGTAGAGCAGAAGAGTGGGCTGTCAGAAGCTCTTAAGATACCTGTAAACATATCCCAGACCTACAACTCTGGAGATTACACTGTGGACACTTTATATGAAACCACGCTGCCCTTACAGGTGCAGGTAAGTTGCCTCAGCTATTTTAGTATATAAAGATCAGTTCCTTTCATTCTGTAGTATTCACTCTAATAATCTTTGCTCTCCATTAAGGTGAAATCAAAAGTGGTGGTTCCAGGTCAGAGTGAGGGGATCAGCAAGCCAGCATCCTCTACCCAACCAGATCAGAAAACAAGCTCTGCAGACAAAAAGAGGGATAAAACTGTCAAGCGTGGAAGGAGTCACAGGTAGTTCAGTATCTAAACTGACCTCTAGATGGAGCTTCTTCTCCATGACTTCTTTCATGTACATGTATTTCTGTTTGTTAGACCCAAAATCCTTGACAACAGTATGGAATGGGAACATCATAAAAGGCAGTACATATTTTCTGTCAAAAGCCACATGACTGAAAATCCAGGTAGAGCTCAAGGTAAGAAACTATTCCCAGAGAAGGGAAGAAATTCCTTTTCAGATGTCCTAGTTGTCTGCTTTGGTGAAAAAGACATTGCTTTCTGCTTTACTAGAGCACTTACTGCTTTAGCAATGTTCAACTCAGGAAAAATGTTTATCCACAGTAAAATATCTAATGTTTACAGGAACAGAGAACATCAGTTGTTGGGATCATTTGAGTGTTTCTGTCAATGTGCAGTGTTGGTCTTAAATTTCATTCCTAACGGTATTAAAAGTTCTCAGTTTGAACCTGAGAGTCTCAGTATTCATACATGTTATGGTGTTTTCTCCGCAGGACCATTTTCACACCAGTCTTATGGAGCTAATCATTTATCTGTGTTGTTCCTACTGCAGGAAGAAAATTAGATTAACAGGGACAATATGGATCTAACATGGTATTGCAATAATAATACAAATTATGACTAAAAAGTTCTGAAAAATTATTTTCATGGAACCAGCAGCAGGAAAGAAATTTATAAAAGTACTAACTGCAACAACAATTTGTCATAGGTAATTGATTCTTGAAGTCAGTTTGGTTTGTCAGGCACTTGTTTTTTTGTTGTTTTTTTTCTTTTTAATCTAACACTATTTTATGCTTTCTCCGTTTGTGTAAAATTAAAGCCATGGAAATGGTTCTGAAGTCCCCTCCCGGCTGATAGATTAGTATAAATTTTTTCCTAATCTGTTTATGGGCTAGTGGAAATGAACTGAGCTTCCCAAAAAGTTTGGTTATTCATCTAATTCACATTTTAATAAGTAGAGCGGAGGCATTTTTTTCCCCACAGGTAGTTTGATCATGTATTTCAGTTAATGAATAAAATTCATAATTTAGGCACTACTTTGTATTTTCTCAGGTTGTCTATGAAATATAGAAATTGGTTGACAATCTGAAACATTTTAGTCTGTCAGACAACACACAAAACAGCACTATAAATCATGATCTGAAAAATGCCTTTTTGTTCTGAAGGACCCATGACTGAACTTCTGGACTTGATGACGCATGTTGCCGGTCAGACGGGCTCTAATGGCTCTCAGTGGCAGCACCCCTCTGACCTCACATGCAGGTATGCACATCTTTTACTTAAAATACACCGGATTGATCTGTGGTTTGAGGTTATGCCGCATTATTAAGAAAACTTAGAAGATGGAAAAGAACCCAAATACACAGACCTGTAGTTTCTATGTTGTCCATCACTTTTAAAAACCTGTTGAGAAACTTTTGCCTAGATATGATATTGCAGTGGCTTTACGTACATTTCCTCAGTAATAGACATATTTATGATGCTGTTGTTTTTCAGAAATTACCAGAAACACTTTGGGAACGAGACACCAACCATGACCCTGAGTGAATGGCAGGCACAGAATAATACTCACCACAGGCGCTTCTCCAAAGTCCCCAAGATTTTCGAAAGAAGCCCCTATCCTTGAATGTGCACTTGAAGAATAACCACGTTGTATTTGCTCTACTCTTTATAAATCTGTATTGTATTTTATTAGACTATATATCAATGTTAGCACTGTTTCTTTTTTCTTGATTTTGTTGCATGTAATCTTGTGTGTTGGCTTTAAATGTTGCCTTTGTTTTTCTTAATATTTTGCATGCACTTTCTTATATTAACACATGTTTTAAGAGATTTGGATGTTATTCATGGTAAAGATTTATCTCGTGTGTTTCCAGGAAATAGGTGGACCTACATATATGTGTTTATATATTTTTTTTTATTAGAAATGAAGCAACCATAGTTTAATACTTTTCATCTGTTGCTATTGATTTAAAGGAACAATCAGAGGGCTTTGGTTTTGTTTGGCAGGGAGACCAGTAATGATGTTTGGCCTGTTCAGTTCATGTAGCAGCTTTGTGTGATTGTCAGCTTCATTGTGAGTTCTCCTTCCACGGTAGTATCTGAGCGCTCTGCAGGTGGATGCTGACAGATTTGACGTGTGAATATTATCAGTATGGGTGTCCTGCACTGAATAATCCATGCTGTTTATGTCAGGACTTGTGCAGCTATTTACAGTACAGCAGTGTATTTCCTTCCCTGTTTATGAGCAGGATCACTACAGCAATAAGAGTTGTTAATTTGGCATGCCATACAGTTGTACAGCTGTGTTTAGGCTGTCCAAAAATAGTTGGAAAATATACTTAGTACTAAGAATTGTGTTACTTTGAAGCTCAGTCTGGTTCTAATGTTGAGAAATTGATTTCACAAGTTTACTTACCTTTTCTATTACAAGTTGCTGACTTTTCTGTAACTTGATGAGCCAGAAATCAGGTTGCTGGGGGTTCTGATTTTGGATGATTTTCTTAAAATTTTAATTACTCTCCTATTTCAGAGGAAATCTTTAGTTTTAATCAAAGTTTTGTAAACCTGTTTACCTTTAAAAAAAAAAAAAAAAAAAGTCACTTTTTGGTGCACACAAAATATTGTGTGCACCAAATTAAGAGCTCATTAAAACCTTTTTTGATTGGAAAATATTAGAATTTTATTTCATTTAAGCATTTACAAGTAAGCATACACCATTGTCTTCATAACTGAAGTGTAAAGATTGTGCATAATAGTTCAACCATGCTAGCCCTCATGACCGCTGTACAATGATCATAAATATGAAAGCACTAATAAAGCAGTTCATTTTTTTTTTTTCTAAAACATGCTTTTGATTCTCATTCCTGTGTTTTAAAAAAAACCAAACAACCCAGGGGACAAAATCCACTGTCATTTTTGACAAGGTTTTTCATCACAGTCTTCTACTGTCACCAAACACATTTTAAATACAGTTCAGTCCATTTATCGAATGCCACACTGAAACTAAACCTTCTGTGGTTTGACCCCCAAAGGGCTTGGTTGGAATGTTGTTTTCTTACAGTCGTTACCATTTGTGGAGTGATTAAGAAACAGAAATGTGTGCTCTATGAATTCTTGATATATTCACAATCTGCTTAAAAATGGAGGATCTTTTGAGTTATTTATTTGGCGGTCCACAATTACATCAAATGAAAAATCAGTAAAGCAGTAAAATAGTTCGATTCAACTAGAATTTTTTATTTTTTTTTGCTTTAAATTGCCAGGTTAGTAAGGTCAGTGGGTCAAAGCTGACATCCAAATTTAGTAGTGTCAGTTCACAAGCATTGTGTCTAATATAGTACGTTTCAAACAGGCATGCTAACAATGGTGAAAAGTTATCATTGAGGAAAGAAAAGCCCCAAACGGGACTCAACTTTAATGACAGAATTATTTTTACCAAACCGTTGACCCTCTGAGTCGGGATGCTTCTTTGTACATTTCCATGATTCATTTCAGAAAGTTTCTTCCACAGTCTGGAAACTTTCTCATTTAAAGATTTAATATATAGTCTTGTCTGTCAATTCATGCATTTCTCCATGACCAGTCTTCTCACCTTTTGTCTTTTTTGCTTGTTTTAAATTTAAATCTTCCTTGCTGAAGAAATACTTGCCATAAACACATCATGAACCTTTGTATTTGTGCCTTAAATTTAGGATAAAAGTACTGAAAATTCTAGAAATGCAAGTCTGGATTTTCCAGAGTGTAGAAAAGTCTGTATTTTCAGACAGTTCCCCATCTCCTTTAAAAGTTGCTTTCACCCACCAGTTCGTCTGCTTTCCCATTTCTATTAATTCCCTGTTTCTGGACACTGCTTAAACTCATAGGGAACATTTGTGGTTCGACTTTACAAATTGACCTTATGTAAATTTCATTTTGGAAAAGATTGGAATTTTATTTGAGGAATATTCCAGGTTCAACAAGAAAAATTTAAAGTAAAATAGAAAAATGTAAATAAAGACTTACAACCAGCATTAGAAGTCCAGTAGAACTGTTCATCAACCCATTTTCCCCTCTATCAATTCATTTTTTCTTGCTTCCATCTTTTGTCATTTCCTCTTCAATATACATTTGTCTTAAAAAATAGGATGGTGTAACTCAAAGATTTGTTTTCAAAAACCTTCCACCTTGTAACTTTACGCAAAGTTGGACAATTTCAAAAAAGCATTTCTTACAACATCCATCAAATTCAGTCAATAAAATTTGAATATTTACACAAAAGGTTAAGATATACACTGCAGTTGACCGCATTTATAGGAAATGTGCTCCTTTAAAAAAGTTGAGACTTTCTGTAAGTAGTGGTACATTGGTCATAATAATAAATAATTCTGGTAAACAAGTCAAAGTAAACATCCGAGTGTGTTACTGTGTAAATGAGCTTTGAGTTGTGTTAAGTTTGCTGTGAAGTGCTGATGTGGCCACAGAGCACTGAGAAGTTTGGGAAACGCTTAATGAGTTTAATTAGATGGAAAGTCCCAACGAGCCTGACTTTAAAATCACACTCTGACATCGGCCTCTGCTCACTGGAGGAGCACGGTCTTGAACTTTTTCTCTTTTTTTTTCCTAAGAGCTGTGCCAAAGATGCAAGAGTGAGAGCCAGATAATGGCGATAAAAGCCTACCATTAAATTAGTCATCGTTCTGTCCACTCCACTCAACTGTAACCTTCACTGATCTCCATTTACCTCCTCCTTTTTCTTTGTGCTCAAGACTGAAGGGGCATCGGTGTTTGTCGTGTTTTGGAGCCCATTTTATGATTTCTACAAGCCAGAGCTTTTTCTTTTTCAGTACTCGCTCCTACCAACTCCTCCTTTTGAACATAAAAGGCATAATGACATAATAAAAATTCATAAGAGTAGTTGAAGTTTTTTTTTTTTTTTTTTTGAAAAATGCTTTTCATAAAACTGAACAGTTTTGACAAAAATGTGATCTCCTAGCTTCCCTACAAATTGAGACATTTACATCAGCCTTATTCCACAAAGCCTCTCTAGACTGACTGTACTAAATAAGACATTTCAAATGTATTTACATATCAGATACTTGCCAATTCCTCCAAACCACATGTTATGTTTCCCTTCACTTTGCACAAACATTTAAATGTTGGGTGAAAGGTAAATATAATGCCACAATAGTGAGATACAAAGCCAAACATCTTATAAGTTATGGGATACAATTATTGTTAAGGCAGTACTACTGAGTGTAAATCAGCCCTCAAATACATCATGTATGCGCTTACCACAATAGCTATTCTCATTACCATGGACTTTAAACACATGTTCGTAGTAATAATTCAAAAAGTCTTGAAAGAAGCCCTTCTGTCTCGACATCTGTTCAGGATGCCGTAAAGAAGTCTCAGGGTTCCCCAGTTGGGCCCGATTTAAAAAATATTTTTTTCCATGCTTGCCAAGAGAAATATTTTTATTTATTTATTTTTTTTTCAACAGAGCTGAAAAGGCTTTTTTGAGGGTCACTTAAAAATGATACCCAAAGTTTATTCCAGCATACTTGAACGTCCAGTTTGTTCATCTATGACATGCTGACAGTTTTCCTTTGTCAGAGGATCCAGAGTTCAAGTCATGACTTCCTTCGTTTCCTCTGAGGGGCTGTTATTGCTGATTGAAGGGATCTCTTCTCCTCAGACGTCCGTAGAGTCCAGCCCCATTTATAGTTAATTAATTAGATGAATGAACTCCATTAGGGGAGTTCTGCTGCTCACAAAAATGACGTGGAAATCCATCACGCTCAAAAAGAAAGACACCAGGAGGTACTAAAGGGCTCGTTGAGGGAGAGGAATGTTACATTTTAGAAGTCTATAATAAAAAAGACGAGAGAAATTATAGGCCAGACTTGAAGAACTATGCCATATATATGAGTAAATGACAGTGAGTGATTTTAGCCGACTGATCCCTCTAAAGCTGCTCTGGTGACATTGCAGCTTGTACTGGAAATGGCTCTTTTGTGACCCGGGTGGAGTCTGAATTCCCTGAGGGGGGAATACAAATGTACCAGAACAGCAAAGAGTCTCTGCACTTGGAGATTTACTGAAAAAGCCCAAACAGATACCAAAACATCAAATGTACTGGGTAAGCCCATGAGGAAATAAGCGTTAAAAGAAGCTTAAAGTACCACCCAGAAAAGTTAAGTACAAATTCTTCCGGTAACGGTTTCTGGCTCTGTTTGATCAGCCTTGGTCCCTGGGGTTGGTTCGTCTGCAGTCTCTCCACAACACTAATAACCGTGACCCCAATGTACTGTCACTGAGCACAGACCTGCTGCTGAACTCTTCCTGCAGTCTTTCTGCTCTCCTAGAAAATGAGGCCGAACTCAGCCTCATTCCGCCACGTCCTCTGGAGTCCCTGCAGCTTCACCTCCACACCAGAACCGGTGTTGAAGAAGAGAAAGCGGCGCCTGCACGCCTAGAGTCCCTCTGTCCCAACGTCATCCTGGCAGCTGATAGACCTAAAAGGGGGTTGTTGTTTGCATGAAGTCTTCTGAGTAAAGAAAAAGACTTAACTGCAGTCACACCTCAATGATGTTGACAGATGGCAACCTGTTGTTGTTGTTGTTGTTGTTCTTGGGGAACTGTTGGAGGGGAAAAAAAGAAATGTGAAGACTCGGTAAAAAATAAACTTTAATGAGCATGAGAATGCCTCTGAGAATTTGCTTGGATCAGTAGTTTTCTGCACAGATGAGTGTGATATGGGGCTCTGCAGTGTTCCAAGCAGGACAGTGCAAAGGTTTAATATTGCAGCTAAAATCTGCATGTTTTCTTTCAAGAAGACAGACTTTCTCACAACTGGTTTTAGTGGCCAAAATACCTGAGATCTGAGATTTTTATTTGTATGCCATTCTCTGCTTAAAAGGAAAAGGTAAAAGTATCTCTTGTATGAATGATCCTATTTTGGTTAACTCATATATTATGTAGATTTTAAAAATGATTTAATGTCTTAGTCTCTTGAGAATCCAGTTTTGTGGAATTGGGATATATTTTTGAAGCCGTTATGTGAGAACAGATAGTCCAGTTAGTTTCATCTTTCAGGATAGATCATTTACCTTCTTGGTCTTTCTGTAATCTGACCAATGTAGTAATAATGTAGAATCCATCCTTACTATTGGCAGGGTAGCACAATATGGCCTTCTTCTGATTAGTTGATCAGACTGCTGGGGTTTTGGACTCTCCTTACTTCATTGAATTTAAAATAAGGATTGTTTGACGAAGAGGAAGGAATTGCTCCAAACAGATTTTTCTCTAAAGATTTTGATCATGAAAGTTATGATAGAGTTATGATAACAGTTGATCAATGTTAAAGTTTTAAAGTCATATTCATCAGCAGTTCCCCAAACAATCTGAGTATATTTCAGTTTCTTCTTTGGTTGCTTATGCACGAAAAATATTACAAGAAAGTCTGACTCTTTGGAAATGATGCATGACTCAACACTTTGTTACAGTATTAGAAATCATGACTCAAGTCCTGTTGAAACAGAATGCTGCAGACATGCACAAAATGTCCCCATGTTTGAGCTGCGATGCGCTGATGCTCAGATGATACCGAATGAAAGCTAATGACGTGTTGGTGGAAAATAAGTCGAGAAGTGGCCGGGACCATTCACCTGGCCAGCGTCGCTGAGAGGGGAGGCACCCAGGGAGAGGAGAGGGAGCAGAGGGGTGGGTTATACCTTACTGCGCAGCAGCCCCCCCGTCGGGTGTTCAGGAGTGCTGCACTCCGAGGAGTTTTTGGCTTTGTCCTTGTTGTTGTTGGGCTCGTTGTCTTTGATTATGTCATATTGACGACAGAAGAGGGCAATCACACCTGAAGGGAGAAAACAAGTAGAGCGCCTGTTGTTCCATTTTTTCTTTAGGAAGCAGTGATGGTTGATTTGGGTTATTAAATAAGCCTGTTCTCACCTGCCCACATGATGAGTACGACCACAATGATGATGAGCTCTCCAGCCCTCAGCTGAGTCGCCTGACCCACCTCCTCCATGGTCACTTCGTCTGGAAAGGTCAAGAGGGAGAAGGTCATTGGCTATGAAAACTAAAATTAATTTCCTACAGTAACAAACGGGGATTTCTCATTAATCATTTTAATAACTTAGAAGATTTCCTTGAGGTACACTATTCATTAAAAGAGCGAAGGTCATCTTATTTGGGTCTAGAACAAAAGTAACTCTAAGCTTTCTTTTATTATTGACATATTCATTAATATTCCCCTCACTATAATGAATTTTCTATACATCTTAACGCACCACCATTGTTATCCCCAGTGTCTGCCTAACATGTACTTTAATAAGTCAAGACTTATTAAATTAGTAGAGTAATAAGAGGGAGAGTTCAGAATAATCATGGGTGTTGATGAATTTGTTTAATAATATAGATAATTGTGATATCATAGATGCTGGTCGCAATAAATTTCACTCAATTTATGATGTGAGAAAAAAATGTTAAGATTCTTGAAGTTAAAAAGAAAAGTGAAATAATGTCTTTGTTGGGAAAAACTGAACTTCAGGAAAAGTTTTGAAATTTTCTACAAATATTGCAAAACAAAGACAAAATTCTTTTCATAATTTTTTTTTTTAATTCATGGCAACTTTGTCATTTCATGTGTTTTTGTCTTGAAAACCATGACTGTAGTATCAGTATTTGGAATGCTGAAACAAAAGGTTATAAGTACAGATCTGATAACATTTTAAGGTGGATGTTCTAATCGTATTTACGGTATTTTGGCACATTTAAAACTTCAGAACATC
The DNA here is from genome assembly GCA_903067065.1 of Brachyrhaphis terrabensis. Lineage (NCBI taxonomy): Eukaryota > Metazoa > Chordata > Actinopteri > Cyprinodontiformes > Poeciliidae > Brachyrhaphis > Brachyrhaphis terrabensis. Next base: position 154,294 of record CAEGAG010268359.1, on the reverse strand, counting down.
AATGAAAACCAATAATATTTCAGTTCACATTATTCTAAAATATACAGATGAGTGATATAGATTAACAAAACTCTTAAGACTTATGTTCTTGAGTCTATTAGTATAGAGAATCTTTAGTCACTCTAATTGAGCCTGCCAGCTCCTCATAAACTATTCAGAGTGGTATTTTTTGTCTTCAAACTTCTGTTCTCTGCAGGGATTTTTCCAAGAGTTTTCTCTCTCTGCAGCTTCAAAAAGTGTCACAGCACACTGCTGTAGAGCCGCTGCCGACAACGAACTGCTCGACTGTCATTTAATCCAATTGGGGTTTCACTGACAGACTTTTTCCAGACAGCTCCTGTTGTATTTGTACTCAAGAAGGCTTTTTGAACATTTTTGCAAAATATGTGAGAAAATTACAGATTTTTTTATAAAGATTTTGTAGTTGACTTTTTCCAAAAATGTTTCTTGCATTCAGTAAATCGTCTTCTGTTCTCTTCTTTAATGGCAGCGAAATATAGCACAGGCTTAAAACAGTGAGGATTTTCTTCTGATTTACACACAAATTCAGTGACAAAAGCCTTTTTTCCATGCACTGTTGTGTGACCTGGAGTTTACTGCGACACATAGAGCTTTCCATCCTTTAATACAACAGCAGCGGGTGACATTTGGTGCGCCCTGTGTGCAGGATCCCCATGCTCCAGTGGCTTTTAGCAACAAGCAATTCTACCAATCGATTGGTCTCTTTAAAAAAATAAATAAATAAAAAATCAAAGCACAACAGCCTGGGGCCCCTGATGTTTTCAGCTAGCTGACCAAACTGGACTGACTGGTCGCCTGGAACACCTGACAGAAGCCTGTTTTCTACTGGGGCTTTTTTTAAATGTATATATATATATATATATATATATATATATTTATATATATATATATCAGTCTTGAATGGCAATCAATATCCTTTTAAAGAAATGGCTAACATTTTGGAAACAATTATTTGTTTGAAGGTCACAGCAGATGTTTTTTCCCCTTATGGTAATCCTACTTGTATAGAAGAAAATTAACCAGTTATTAATACTTGAAAGTGAAACAAAATAATCACAAGAAAACTTATACCGTAATCACTTTGTCTTTCCTGGCTCTGCATGTATGTGAAAGCTTTGGAGAATATTTGTGTGGATTAGTTAGTTATGTATTCAACAAATCTAGGAAGGAAGAGATATGGTGATCTTTCAGTTAAAATTTTAATCAAATACACAAATGTTTGAGGGTTGCAATGTGATAAAATGCAAAAAAAAAGAGTTAAAATTCAACTTTGAACTTCAAATCACTGTTTGAAGTTATTTTTAACCTGTTTTAGCTTTACTTTAAGATAAAATTAGTAAATTCTTACCTTCTTGTTTTCATGATAAATAGAAATTGTTTGTACAGCTGAATTTAAGCTTAAATCCCTGAGTGGTTTCTCTTATTTTGTCTGTTGGCAATTTTGCTAATTTGTCTCTAATGCAGATGAGCTGAGAGACGTTTAAATGGCAAACATCTGAAAACATTTATGAAGGCAAAGTCTTCGAGGCGTTACAAAATGATGGAAGTCCTTTGTGACAACGGAAATCTCTACTCTATCATGTTTTGTATTTTCTTAATGCAGCACCACAGAGAGAAGCTTCACATTTATTAGATCCAAGGAGACCAATCAGCCTTGTTTGCAGTCGCTGCATTTTCTACATGTGGCATCTGGTTCGAGCAATATTCCTGTCTTTCTCTTAACTCATTGCCACATCTTTTTGCATTGAGTACATGTTATGTTGGGTTCTTTTCAACCCAGTTTTTTGTTCTTTTGATCTCGTGTATCTCAATCCCATGATGAAAAAAGGGGAGTAATCTGGCATTTCAGGCTCATTCTTTGCTCCTTATTCTCAGATCAGTGTGATATGGGAGAACAGTAATGCTGAGCAGCTGAAAGAAAACCTCTTTTTTTTCCTCAGGATGTTCAGCCGGCATGTCTAGACAACAGCTGCACTGAGATCTGCTCCCATTTTGTAGACTGCACCACTGTCTGCTAACAAACTCCTCTTTTCATGTCAGATTCACAGGACTACTTGCTTGTCATGTTCTTATATCTGTTCCAGTATTAATCATATCTTTGAGTGATCTATAGAAATGTTGCAAAAGGAGGTGTTGTAAATGTAAAAGAAACAAAACAAGATTATTCTGAGACATATTAGCGCAGCAGTTTTTATTATAAAATGTGTACCTTTCCAGGTTTTTGTGATAAAAAAAAAAAAATCTATCGGATTTTTCCTACATTTAATGTGGTATATCAAGTATTTTTCAATTAAAAACAAATATTTACATAATATATAATTATAAAATATTTAATATGTGTTATTAGTGAGGAGAGGAGCATTAAAAATCCACAATAGTATACAAACATGGCATAATAAATAATTAGAGAGAATATCACACAATTACGACTTTACAGAAACTGGATATTTCTCTATATTTTGGTGAAAAAGTGAGGCTGAAATCATTCGTGGAGGCTGCCAAGAGATCAAAAGCTACACAGGTTCTGGTTGGTACTGGTTGTGTTCACCATGTACCCAGTGTCCCATGTGTTCTACTTAAGTCTGGCCTAAGTCTGTTCTTCCCCACAAAAAAACCTCCAGATCCGACCTTAGTCTTTCAAAGCTTGTGGAACAATGTGTTATTGTCTCATCAAACCAAACTTAAACTCTTGGACACAATTATAAAAATTGCCAGGATTAACAAAAGAGCGGATACATGAAAGGTTTTGCATAGCCAGGTCAAAGTTCAGGACTAAATCTTATGAAGGTTGCTGACAAGAGACGTGTTCAAAATCAGATATATTTGAGAACCTTTGCAAAGCCGTTGTGGGCAAATGACATCCAAGGGTAGAAAATGTTTTGAAATTATTTATCATAGTTAAATTTTTTCCCTCCAAATATCTGTCATCTTAACAAGGGAGCATGGACTTCTTATATTTACTATAAATTTAGAAACCTAAACAGTCATTTAACTGCTTTTTTATTTTGAGCTTTTGCATTTAAACATGTCTTCTCCTACTCACATTTGTGTTGGAACTGAATTGAGTTTGATCAGCGTCTCAGTCATTTGTAAAACAAGCATCGCTTTGAATGCTACTGTAGCAAGAATTTCCTGTGAATTGAATTACAAGATGTTTACTCAGAGAAAAGCTGCTCAGCTGCCACAGCAAAATGCTCCTCTGTTCTAACCCAGTCGAGTTAATTAAACAGACATCCTTGAAAAAGCACTGCAAATGAAAAAGAGGACGTCTGGTACTGTGCCAAACCGCGAAGAGGTGGTCTCTGAGGATGTTCAATCTTTGATGATAGGAAAAGGTACGGAAGTGGAAATCTTTTTCATTTCCCGGTGAACAGGGGCTCGGTGTGCGCATCGAAACACTTCATTTGTTTTAAACTGCAAGCAGCGATAACCGGTAGAGGCAGTCCAGTTTGGTGAAAATTGAACTTAATCCTGAAAGCAGGTTTTCAATATTTTAAGAAAATAAGTTAATATTTCTGTTTTCTTTTGCCGTAATTTTATTTTACAGCAACAGTATTTGCTAATAGTTCAAACGTTTGACCGATTGATGAGTACATATAAGGAAGTCATTCAATTTATGGCAAAACGTCACCAAGTTTGACTCTCTGCTGGGCTAAACAGTTTCCTATCCACAAAGATGGTCTTCCACAGGACTTCACTCTTTACTTTATATGTGCTTTATTTGCTTCTCTTTTAATCTTTTAAAGTACTTCAAACATATCTTTTTATAACTTTTTTGAAGATTATATTTACTTTTTTATTATGTTTAGATATGTAATTTAAAAATGCTGCTTTTGCAAGGCTTCTGAGTTAGTTACTAATTTATTTTGCCAACATTGTTTTACCATTATTGATTATGATAAAAAAAAAAAAAAATCTTCATTAGAAGAGTATAGTTCCTCCTAAATATGTTTCTACAGTATTGAAATATTATAGATCATTGAGCATTACTCATGGTCAGGGCCGGCCTAAGCCTCCATGGGGCCCTAAGCAAAATTTGGTTTTGGGGCCCATTAGTTATGCTAACAATGTAGACTGGCTGCAATCAGCAGCCCGATCATTAGATCATTCACACACCTGCTATAAACTTATTGCATCTCTGGCAGTGCTGTTTACATTATATACATGTATAATAGGATACATTCATTGGCCAACTGACTTATCAAGCAGTTGATTTCTGGGCGCCGATTTCCTTAATTTTGGGGGATCGTGATTCTCTACAGTGAGAGGTGTGACTGACAGATCGGCCCACCAGGTCAGGTCTGAACGTTTAGTTAATAATATTCAACCCACTGTTGCCAACTCTGATTTTGTTTTGCTATATTTAGTGACATTTCAGACTAAAAAATCATATAAAATAATTTCTACATACGTAATCAAATATATATCATTGTAAAAACACATCACTTCATAGTGAAATTGTGTATTTTTGACATTATAATGACATAGAAATTATTACTAAAAAAAAAAAAAATCAACTCCACTGAGGGGGCCCCTTAGTGGCCTTGGGGCCTTAAGGGCTGCTTAGTTTGCTTATGCCTTGGGCCGGCACTGTTCATGGTACTGGAATTCAGTTTGACATTTAAGTATCACGTCATCCCAAGTGCTCAACGACTTTGACAAAGTCACATTTAGTTTCTTTTTGTATGACGTCTTTATATGTGAAATTTTAAAACATATTATGAATAACATATTCTGATGTTTAAAGTATGCTTCTTCGATTGCCATGGAGTGTTATATGTTTATTAGAAGTTAACAGATCTAAATAAATCACTTTTACAGTTGCGCCAATTAAAAGTTAATAACCATCCGCGTTAAAAGTGTTTTTGTGTGTGCGCTAAAAAACCCCCAACAACATTTCTGTCCGTTTATGTGAACTATTTAGTGTTTGGAGTGTCAAAACCAACAACATGTAATTACATAAAATTGTAAAAAGATCCAATTAAAAAGTGTTTGCTTGTGTTTTGCGCGGTGATTGATCTCACTAAATTCTTCCCTGCTGCGTAAATAACACTCAAACAACCTATTCAGTATTAATTAGGTCTTGGTGGTCGCCGGCGCATCTCTTCAGTGTTTAGCACTGATTGTTTTTATGTTCTACATGTTTTCTGGCAGCCCACTTACAGCCTCAGCAGAAGTTCAGACTCCCTCTGGCTCCAAACAGTGCGGAGCATCGCGGCAGCTCATATGAGAGAAAAGTGTAAATGAGAGGGGGAATAGATGGAGCAATGGCTCAGCCAAAAGCACATCGATTCTCCACCCCTTACAGCTTCCTTACTACCTCCTCCGTCTGTCTGATAAATGCCTTTCCTCATTTTGGTTTACAGTGGTGCTGTGCAGGGTGCATACAGAGTGGCTCTTGTGGAAAAACATCAATAAACAGTGAAGTATGCTTCCCCTGTCGGGCGTTTTGCTCCTTAGCTGTAGTCAGTAGGGGAGAGATGGAGCAGTCTGTTGTGAAATTTCATTTCATGCTTTGTGTGTCTATTGATTTCTTTTGGATTTTTAGGCTAAATCTGTCATTGTATTGTCAAAAGGCCAAGTCCCTTTTGTATTTATGCCCTAAAAGAGGAGCAGAAGAGCTCTCCTCCATCCTTCTAGGCGTAAATGACTAAACAAGTGAGAGTATTTGCATGTGTCTATTTACTCTTAGAGGCCTGTGTCTCGGCCTCCTTTGGGGTTCGGAAGCGCAGCGGTTCGCTCAGCGGGCTCGTCCCGGACATGCTCACGGACTGGACGTGCACAATGTAGTCTGTCTCCTCCTCCAAGTCCCATAATGCACAGGAGCGAGTGGTGGTGTTGACTTCCTGGATGAACCGCAGCATGCGCACATCTTTCTTCTGTTGAAGCAGAAAACAACATGGGGGTTGACTGATAAAACAAAGACTTGAAAACATGCACAAAAAATTTGCCTTTTAAAGGTAGAGGGAAAGCCAGGGGATGTCGCAGTCACCACTGAGTACCAGGAAGGCTTTTGTGACATTTTTATTGGATTACGCATCTTTCCATCTTTGCATCTTGGCAAACGCAGAGTTGTCTCATTTGCAAAATGGGTAAACTGGAAGCAAAAGTGTTTCTGCAACTGATCAAAGTGGCACCATCGAGTTTTCCAAACAGCATGAATGAAAGCTCCTTGATTGTTTGATCTCTCTGGTATTCAGACATAGCCAGCTTTGTTGACATGTGTGGTGTGTACATAAGCTTAAAATATATTCAACTTTAAATGCAGTAGCATAATCTCACCGTTCAAAGAATAACTCTAGCCTTTAATTTCAAAACATTTAGGGTAGTCAGTGATAACAAAAAAAAAATACTTTTAATATTATGACTGTTGCTAGTTCTATCAATCTCTTAGCCCACACATGTCAAACTCAAGGCCCTGGGGCCAAATCTGGCCCATCATAGCTTTTTATGTGGCCCTCTCAACTCCAAATTTCATCAGTTACATCTCTCTTGTTTTTCACAAATCTGCAAAGTTCACATAAAATCAACAGATTCCCACATTTTTACTGATTTTACTGCAAATCTTTATCATGATTGGTAAAAACAAATATTAGGTTTAAGTGACTGCTGCCTCAGCCTTCCTTGATATCAAATTATACTCAGAGTAATAAAAAACCTCACATTTAACATCGTACATTAGCACAAATATTGTAAAAATTCCTTGCAAATATTTCTAATTTAGTACCACAAGATCTGTGATTTTGATTGAAAAACAATCAAAATCCTGGAGGGGCAGCTATGTATTCATATTTTACCAGTTTAATGGGTTTTATCAATACATTCTGGTGCAACCGGCCTTTTAAAAACATTAAAATTGCTGATATGGCCCAAAATGAAAGTGAGTTTGCCTTAGACTGATCAGTTTCTTACACTTTCTAATTTGTAATCCGTAACCATTTATTTACCAGAATTTTAAATCTGATATGATGCAGAGGGCCATTTCTTTAGCCCCTAAAAAAGGCTGAATGAGTATCAATAACACTGTTTGTTTAGAAGAAAATGGAGCATAGACCCAATCTCCAGCATGTAGAATCACTCACCTATTAAAAATAAGTCCCTGAGTTCCACATCATTTCTTAAGCATTTTAAGATGCTGTGAAACGTGATAAATGCTCATTCGTATTTTATTTTCCCTCAACTTCTCAAAACACTTTACTGTGTGTTGGTTTGCTACACAAAATCCCAATAAAATACATTAACATTTGTGTGCAAAGGTTTTTCAAAAGCGCTGTAGACCTCTGCAGACTGCCAGCACAAACATTCACCCAAACAACCACGTGGCTCCAGACTCATATTTAATAGAGCAAGAGAACAATGCTACAGAACCTTTTCATTTCTAATTCTATGAATAATTGATCATGTAAGTCCTCAAATTCCCAAACTGTTCCTTACAAAAACAAGCAAGTGCATTATTGAAACACTGTAAATGTACATATACGGTAATAAACATTATTGTCCTAACTGATGTTTTCCTTTCTGCTGTACATCCCATCTGTGGAGCTATGTGTGCTTATGGATGTAAAATGAGGTGAATGAAGTTAAATTCTTTGCCTGTTTAGACTGTTAATACACCTCGGCGTCTTTTCGTAAATCCGTATCTTCTTCACCTTGTTGTATTTTGTCCACTGATGTCTTCTACACAATCTGTTGCTCACCTGCTGTGTGATGGCAAAGCCAATGACGGGGTCTCCCTCGGGGATGTCCCATGACACCACAGCAGAGTTTGCTTTCACCTCTTTGATGGTCACATTGAAGGGAGGCGACAGGCTATCTGCAAACAAGGAGACAGGAAGAAAAGCCTATTGTTCACGCTCTAATATAAAGTAAAAGTTCAGTTTCTGTGTTCTGCTACAATGTCGGGAAGCCGAGTTCGTTGGTGTGAATAAATGGCTCAGAGCAATCCATTTTATGAGGTTGGGATTCAAAGTGGGGAGTAGGAAGAGGAAAAACAGTGAAAATTGCTGTTTATTTTCTTTGGCTGTACCCCCAAGAAATAAGGGAGACTGTAGATACAAGCTTACTTTGCTTATTAGCGCACATTAAGGTAAATTTGGTCCATACCCTCTACAAATACCTGGAATCCATATAGTCCAAAATTTAACAGCAAGAAACAATATAAAATAGTAAAAACAAAAAAGTAATGCAAAATGGCAGAGAAGATAAGGTGTTGCTCAGTTGATGTTTTTAGTTATTTTGAAGAAGCCTCAGATTGGTAGACAATAACTACAAAACTGTAATCATTGTTTTCAGATCAAACCATCAGGTCAGTTTTGGTTTTCCAGGTCAGTAATTCTACATCTAGACTTTGGTCTGCGATCCTCCTCCAACCAGGTTAGATAGACTGAAGGCTATCTAACCTTCAGTCAGATAGCTGAAAGGTTGTTACACCATTTTCTTGCTTAAAACAGGCAAGCAATGAAGTTACTGAATCTAATGAAGTGCTGCCCCTCATTCTAATTAAAGTAAGACTGTTTAAAAACTACAGGCAGGGGCAGCATGTCTACCACAGCCAGCATGCAGTCATAGTTTAAGTGTTTATCATGAATTACCTTTTTGGAGGCCTAAATACATCCCAAACTCACCACATTTTGTACAAAGATCTGCCAGTTATTTCCAGGATTGTTAAAACTTTGATGTAGAGACTATTTGCAGGCAAAGCACTGAATGCACTGACGCCTCATTTCTAGCAGCCCACCGTTGCTGCTTAGGCCAGATCGCAGCCAAGGTTTGAGGGGCATCAACAGCAAAAGAAAAATACATATTTTTTTGTGTAAATACCATTACATTGCGAAACCATGGTAGTTATACAGTAGCCACATGGGAGAAAATCAAATAACCTTTGGTTAGTTTAAACTTATGTAAGTGTGAAGCTTTGATCTTCACGTGCTTGTAAATTAAGTTCCTGAAATCAAAGTCTTTTTTGGGGTTTTCATATATTGTTGTGGATTGAAACACCCATATCATTGTTTATAAATAATACATTTTTTAATCAAAGAAAAATCTTGAAAATAGTACCATTAATTTCTTTATATATTCATCCAATTTGTATTTTGATTCCAAGCTTTAATATTTAGCAAGTCCTTATTTAAATTTCCCATTTTCTGTCTCTTTGTAAGTATTTGAAAACAAGAGCAATAAAATGCTCCAACACAAACCAATATAAAGAGACGCTAACGACTTTTGACTCGTTATCAGAATACGTCTAACGACTAAACAACTGTGTGTCTCCTCGTCGTGCTTTTGGTTTGGTGTCGAGTTCCAAACACACCTCCGGTTTAATTAGGGTCACACTCTACAAGAGCTGCGAATAATAATTCGCCTTCATTACATAATTAGTCGTGAGATTATGTGTTGCTCTGGGTGCACTTTGGTGGCCTCAGCTGCTGGGGACTTGGAGTCTGTAATTATGAAGCCCAAGGCTGCACACGTCTGATGGTAACTGAGTGTAGATCGCATTATTAAAGGACCGGAAAGCTAAGGGAAAGAACAAATGATCTGTTAAAGGTTCTGATATAAAGCAGGGGCTCATAATGAACTTTTAGACTTTAATGTTAATACAAGACACAAAGAATGACTGAAAGTCAAGATGAGCCTGGGCCTTTTTATTTTAACGATTATGCCCTCGCATCTGAACTCTACTGTTGTAAAATGCTGGATCCTTCCTTTTAGAAGCTCTGATTGATATTTGCTTTGTGGAGCTGAAAGGTGAATAAAGACGAGACGTTTTAAGCGGGGCCTCTCCGAGGCTTTGACGGGTCATAAATCTTACTCGACCAATCAAATGAAATCAATGAGTCATTGAATAGGTTAACGCTCACTTGCCCTCAGACCCGCACCAACCTCACAGCTGGTAATTACAGGACAATGGGCTGCTCTAGTGCTTGTGTACGTACTGTACATTCAGAAACAGGGGCTGCAATCCAGGAGCTGCTTTTTTTTTGCCTTTCTTTTGTTTCGCGCTGCCTCTCGGCTTGATGCCTATGGCTGACATCTTGATGAATGACCTGACTAACTGCAGATGACAGGATGGAGACTCGCTGCATCTCTTCATCAGAAATAGGGGGGCAACTTTGATGTTTGCAGTGGATTTGCTTTTGTTTACCGTCTGCTGTTTACTGGGTTAGCCTGGAGGACGGGCGTCTGGGGCTCCGGAGCCAAATGAAACCGTAGGAATCACAAATGAAGCTCATCATCTCTCTGTTGGTGCTCACTTTATTTTCTGTTCTCCCTCCTGGAGCACATTTATTTCTGTCTGTGACACCATTACTTACTTTACACGTGCTAAACTGCTGTTTAAAAATAATGAATACACGTTCTGCACACTGTGGGTACTAACATATTCATGTAGCCTACATTTTCATCTTACCTATCGCTTCACATTACAATCCTCATATTTCAGCGTTGAGGAAAACTGTTGCATAAAGTGCAACACTTTACTATTAAAGCAGAGTTTTCCAACCTTTGTCCTCGTGGTTTTGGTGATTCACATTTAATTACAAGTACTGCTGAGTACCAGGCATACAACAAGCTTAAATTATTTTAATCAGCTGCATTTTGAAAACAAAATAAAAAAAAATACATGTGACAGATTTTAAAGAGTGATTAGTCCTTTTTCTGACTCAGTCAGACAAATGTTGTTCTTGATGGATTTCAATCTCAGCTCCTTGAAAGAATACACTTCCAGATTAAAAGTAATCACAAGTAAACCTATAACAATATGAGAACTATGACCGCTATGAATGAGTGGATGTTATAATTATTTGTAAAACGTTTCTTTTAAATCTGAGAGAGATTCCTCTTACCTCCACACGTCTTTCACTTCAGTTATCTGATTATTGGGGCACATTGACATGCAGACATGCTAACGCTTTCCAACCCTTACATATTTGTTTCAGCGAAATTTGAATAGGTCCGGTGGCTAACAGAAGATAAATAAGAAACATATCAAATAAAACTTAAAAAACGTCCAGAGTTTAAAACTAATTTAGGATATTTTAGAGCTTTCCAGACTTTTAACCTTATTAAAATCTTTTATTTGTCGTGTCCTAGAGGGACATTACAGTGGGCTACTTTACATATAAACAGGCAGAATTATAAGATATACAAAGTAGTAAAAGCAATTTTTTTTTATAATCTAACTGTGTGGATCAGAGGTTGTTTGAAGTGAATCTAAAGTCCAGAGTGGTCTTTCGAAATGATCTAAGGAAAAAGCCTCAGCTAGTGGAAACTGTGCTTATGTTTGGATTTTGAATCAAAATTTCCTGTCCTATTGGAGAAAGCTAACTTTAATCTTTGTCTCACTCTCTCAGTGGTTCTTTTATATTTTCACTCCAATGTTTAATATTCTGGGTGCCTCTTGTGTTTGGTAAAAAGACATACGATGGTCCTACATTTCTCCTTCAGAAAACAAGTATTGATTAAAGTCTTTTAAATTGAATAACAGTTAAACTTCAAAAGAAGCAGTGCAAGGTGAATATGCATCAAACTCAAATGTCCATATATTGCGTTTATAAACCCGCTCTCCAAGTGTCCTCGTGTCCCAGAGCTTTTGGAAACTTTTTCTTTTGTCTTTGCCCGTCTCCTCTTCGCATGTGTTTCTCTTTGAGGACAGACAGACAGACAGAGAGAGAGAGAGGATGCCGGGCCGTGACCGTGTTCCTTAAATATCCACATGACACAGGAGTCAGCCCTAATGAAACACCAGACAGATGTCTTCATAAACTCTCAGTGGCACACAGCCCGCTTTGCTCTGAGACAAGGCGGGGGTGACTTTGAGCCATGACGGATTTCTCTGTTACGTGCGCGTCTTTGTTATCCTGATGATGATCAGAGTGACAGCTAATTGTCAGTCCCACGCTGAGCCATGTTGAGGATGACAGCTCCTTAATGCTCCATAACGTTTAAAAGCTCCCCGATACATTGAACATATTGAAACGTGGATGGTTCAGGGGGGAATGCCCAGTGGTCTATCATTGTTTTATTTGTGCTCTCCTCGATTCTCCATCGACCTGAGTCGGACAGTTTGTCTGCCGCATGTTACCAAGTGTGCCGACCCAGAAGCGTGGGCTGAGTTGGAGGGAGATACTGCAGGTAGCCTGAGAATATGTAATGTGGAGCGTGTGCTGTTGGGTGCTATAAAGATCAAATGATTTTTCTTTTCATGTTCCCCAGCTGTCGAGCTCTGCTTTCCTGAGTGGTCTCTGTGGAGCTATTTCTGTTGCCTCAAATCATTTTGTGTGGGCCCATTCAAACATGGCATAAACATGCAGTCAGCCGAGTTACCGGAGGTTTATTCTGATTAACAAAGATGCCTTAAAGTTCACTGGAACCTCTTTACACAGTGCAAATACTTTAGTAAGAATAAATCTGCAGTCAGTCCGCCTCATGATGTAATCTGATGTATTCTTTTTAAAGTGCTGTAACTAGGCTGTCTGAGAATTTATCCAAAAACTTGATTTTATATGAACAGACATCTAAAAAAGGTAAACTTAATATTAGCATATTCATTCAATTCCACTGTATTCATTTAAAATGCATCAATGAGTTCCAGGAAACAGGCACAGCTAAACTCAGAAGCATTGAGCCAGGAGTACTTTCTGCTGAAAAAAATAAAACCCAAAGAGAACACAAAGTTATTGACAGAAATAGCTCCATCCAGAAAAGAGATGCAGCTAACACAGCAATGCTGGGCCAAATCTGCCATCAACAGAAAGAAAACACAAAGAGAGAACAGATACTACAGCAGCAATAACTGCAATTAACAGAGAGGTGGATCATGGCTTCAGAAAATAATAGTCAGAATCAGGGTGATCCATCAGGATCGACCTGTGGATACATTCATGTCAACACATTGGAACCGAACAGAACGTCAGACATATACGGTTTTTAAAAATCCCCCAAATTCTGGTGTTTATTTAGACTGAGGTGAAGTATAACTTTTTTGTAAGCATATGAAGGAGTGTTTAAGATGTAGACAGATGGAGAGTGTGACAGTTGATCCAAAGAGTATTTAGATAAACTAATGCAGCTAGATGCAAAATAAATTACCACACTGCATTTAAATTGACCAAAGGTTTCAAAGTATCCCATATTTACTTAGATGATGAAATTCAAGCATTTCATCATCAGATTTTAATGTAGCTACGGTGAGAAGCACTCGTGTGATGATGTACTGAAGGTGGAGAGTCGGAAAGAGTGGGAGCTTCTTAAAGAGACACATGCAAATTTTGTGAAATTTATTTTAAGTCATGTTTGATATGTACAGCATGTACACATTTACTTAATTGTGCTATAAAATGGCACTATGTGCCTAGAAAATACATAATCATGTAAAAGTTACATCATATACTGTGATGTGGAAGTGCTTTCCTTTACAGATTCTTCTTTTTGTTCTTTTTGTCACCCTTAAATGTCTTAGATCTTCAGACAAGGATGACCTTAGTAAACCCCAAAAAGCAGTTTTAAAGTGATGGTTCAATCGTTAAAGAAAAACACCTAGCTCCAAACCAAGCTAGCTCCATGGGAAAATGGTTCTCCTTGTTAAATCATGAATTAAACCTAAACCCTAAAACTGCATATAGAAAGAATATTAGATAGCATGCTAAAAACTGCAACAGATGTCTTTAGAGGACAATGTTTTTACAAAGCCATACATTCTGAATTCAGCAAACTCCATGAATGTAACCGGTTTAGCGACAGTACACCCTGTTGTCATTCCTGAATTAAAACCACAAGCATGCAGGGTGGTGTTCCTGCTTCCATCCAGCCCCATGGGGAGACATGAATTTGTGCCACCTTATTACAGCTCTGCAGTCATTAGAAATGCCTCTCTCCCAGATTCAGGCCCCTTGGCTGGTTCTGCTCCCCAGGTTGCTAATAAGCTAGTTTGTGGGCTTGTGAGTTAGGGTGAAAACTGCCTGCTATAGCTCCATCATGTTCCAGCTCTATCTGGCCTTTTAAAAGGAAGCACAGGCCTCAGGTCTTTAGAATCACTCTGCATCATGGTGGGCTACTAATTCAGATTTAACAACGTCCGTCTCTATAAACCATGTTATGGTGCGTAAACAGTCACCCTATGCGAGCTGCAATAACCTGCTGATGGGCTAACATAATAAAGCAGTGTTAATTTGAGGAAACAGATTAAATAATACAACTTTTAAAGAGCAGATTAACCTGCTCACATTAGAGTGGGAAATAGCAGCTATAAATTAAACCATAACGATGAGTATCATGTAGGAGAACAAATGCAGAACTGAGTTTTCCATTGAATATAAGCGTGTTATGTAAACCTGTTGAGACATGTAGCTCATATTTCCTTTTTCTTTATTAATTATTTAAAGAGAGATTAGAGTTTGGAGACTCAGAGATCAGAGGTTAAGTGATAAGAAACAGCTGATACTGTCAATTTCACCTGAAAACCAAAAACATGTCAAGGCTGTACGCCCCAACCTGGTTGTCTCTCAGCTGTCAGCTTGAACTTTCCTCTGTCTGACATGACAGAGAAAAGTTCACTACATCAGACATGTCATGATCTACATCAATTTTTGGTTTCCTTTGATGTTTGTTGCAATTATTCAGACACTCTTCTAAAGAAAATAACACACAATTGAGAAAAAAAAAAAAATGCTGCAGCTTTTTTTCAGAACGTTGATGTTTGTGAATCCTTTAGAAAATGGAGGAATTATACAATTTCAGCATCAAAGCAAATCATCTTGTTCAGTAAATTCAAATAAGGATTCCAGCAAGACTCATTTGTCAGATTAGAAGCACCTTTTGCAAATAATAACCTTAAAGCAGGTATTACATGCCTTTCATTACAGCTCGCATTTCTGTATTCTCAATGTTTTATTTGGTCTTATTTATTATTCTTATCTTAAATGTTGTATTTTTCATTAGCTGTGTGGGAAAAAAGCTTGTCCTAATTAACAGAAAGCTACTTGTGACCACAGTTTACACACAACAGTTTGTGTGTAATTAATTTATAATTTTTTTCAATTTGTGATTGAGTTAATGAAATGAATGAACTTTTCATTAACATTCTTGTTTTTCAAAGATGACTTCACATTCCTAAATTTTTATCTGTTTTAATGCTATTTATTACTGAACCAGTCGACTGAAAACCAGCCTTTCCAGTTTCTCACCAGCTGATTGGTGCATTTTCCCTGCTGGTTAACATTTTCCCTGCAAGCTCTCTTCAAAAGGAAGGGATTTTCTTGTTCCCTTTACATAAAGAGGCTATATGTGTTTTTGCAGCACTCCAGATTCTCTGTAGAGTTAATATTCACCAAGTTGATTCTGTCTAGCAACAGAGCTGAATTCATTTTGATAGCCTGATTAGCCGTTGGTTAAAAACAAGCACTGGAATTGGTTAAACCTTTAGGAAACAATGAATTATAAGATTTCAACAATATTTCGTGAAATACTAAATTAGGTAGTAAATTACAGTGATGTAGTTGACTACGCATTGAGCTTCTTTTTAAGCTTACTGAATAAAACTGCTTATGATGCATCTATTTAATATGATCATAGTTGTTGCATGTTCAGTAAGCTGGAGGCGTTTCAGACTTTATTAGGAAGCAGAAACATCTGGTAGTTAATTAAGAAGTGCTAGCTAATTTGTGTATGATCACACTGTAATGCTTTGTCATGTTTTATAACTGATCGCCCGTAATGCGTTCACTGGCTGGTTCACAGCCAAACTTCTTACTGTCACTGCTTAAAATATAACCGAAAGCCTAAAAGAAGGTGCCTCATGGATGGAATCCCCCTTTTCTTTATTCTTTATAATTTATTTCAGTGTCTTGCCAGATCCTTAGGATTTACAGCTGCCAGAAGAAAGCCAAATATCTGTATTAAATTGTTTTCCAAACCTATTTTTCCTGACTGATACGGACACTCGAGGTAAAGCCTCCCCCTCGCAGACACCCGCGCT
Organism: Brachyrhaphis terrabensis; assembly: GCA_903067065.1. Taxonomy (NCBI): domain Eukaryota; kingdom Metazoa; phylum Chordata; class Actinopteri; order Cyprinodontiformes; family Poeciliidae; genus Brachyrhaphis; species Brachyrhaphis terrabensis. Next base: position 138,300 of record CAEGAG010268359.1, on the reverse strand, counting down.
GTCTGTTGTTTTTTTGGTCTCTCCTGCTTTTCATCCACGTCTGTCTCTCTTCTCGCTGTACTTCGGATCTTTGGCAGCCCCTCCATCGTTTTCTGCTTGTAACTGACACTTCAATGGAAATCCAGCTACAGTGAGGATGTGGTGGGTGAAAAGGGGAGATGGTGACTCATTCATATACTACTTTGCTATTGATTAATCTCGTCCTTCAGTTGGTTTACAGTGTAGGTTGTGAAACGGCTGTAAAAAGAAGTGTTTTAGCTCTGAATGTGGGATGTATTTACAGTTGGATCACTTCTTATTCGATAACCTATGTTTTTACTTGTTTAGACTATGCTGTATTTTTTTATGCATTCTCTATGGTCCCCTTTGCTTCAGTACACAGCTCTGTCAAATAGTCACGCTTAATTTTTTATTTTTTTTCCCATCCCTCTGTGGAGGAATGAGTTATTTACTCGTGGGAAATGAATTTTCCAACCCTGCCGGCCAAAAGTGCACTGAGGTGGAAAGGGTGCGGTTGCAAAACACCATATTTCTACTTGATGAAATGCACAGACCACCAACATTCCTCTAATTAAATGTCAAAAAGCTGAGTTTGAAAATCAATGCAGCATTGTGTACAGAGAGAAAGCAAGCCACATAATTCAGAAAGGCAAAGGAGCGCCGTGAGCCTGATTATTTGACAACCCCACTGCTAATGAAATCTATTCTCAAATTAGGAATAAGCCCCCCACCCCGCTTTCTCCTCGCCCCCTAAGGCAAACAAGTAATATGAGATGGAGATGATAACTTTAAAGGAGTTCGCAGCTTGATGTGAGGTTATGAATGTGATATTAGCACTTTGTAATAGAAAGAAAAACTGTTAAAAAATGGAAATATTCAAGCAGCAGCGATCCCTGAATTAAAAAAGGACAACTGAAAAAACTGAGATGCTCCTAAATAAACAGAAAAATAGAGTTTTGTTTTTAAAAAAAATCATGATTAAATAGTAATATAAAAACTGATCTAAAGACCAAGCATAAAAAACAAAAACAACAGTTTCCATGATGCTTTGCTGCAGACACAAGATAGATGCAGTGAGCGTAGAGAAGGGATATTTCAACCAGCAAATCTAGTTGCTATTTGGACTTATAGTGCTGCAAGAGAGGCTCTTTAAAAAAACTGTATGAGTATGGTAACCTTCAGCCATATTTATGACCTCCTCAGCATGGTGTGGTTTTCTGTTGAGCTTGTTAAAAGGATTTTATCTGAGGGTCTAATTATCCACTGCAGCACAAATAAAAATACTGACAAGAAACTTTATGCCTGCAGGTAGAGAAGCAGCTACAGATTATGAGACAAAACTTCCTTTAAACCTTAGAGGCCTTAATGCAATAAAAGCCTTAATGATTATAAGATGTGCAGATATGCTATAAGCTTGAAAATAATATTTTTCGAAATGAATTTAAATAACTGAAGGTCTCTTCTCTGCTCACCTTAATGCTGGTGCTGGGTGTTCGGGATGCAGACTGGCGTTAGTCCATCTCATCATTTATTAAAGAGCAACCGTCAAATTTGTTAATTGCCACTTTCAAAATGAATAGAAATGATCTCTGTTGTGAATTAGTTCATTAAATATTTTTTCAGGTGTAGGACTTCTTCCAAACATTTCCTACAGTAAGCGCTTCATTGAGACACAGGGATTAATTCTCAGGACTGAAATTTATAGTTCAAAACAAATTTAATGGTACACAGAAGATGTCTGGTATATGTGTTGATGAGACAGTCAATGTGCTATGAAAAAATAAAACTTTTTGCAACTAATTCTAATAACATTAACAGTATTAATATCAATATTTTGTCATTTAAAATCTCTTTATGTCCTAAATGTAGTAATGTTGATATCTATGACAAAATCTGTACACAATAACCAAAGGTTAGATACATCAACATTCCCTTAGTTGACACACTAGCAGAACTCTTGGATCCTAATCATTTTCATTTTGTCCTTTTCTCTGATATTCCAAATTATGAATCAGAAAGGTTAACAAAACTCCAACAGGCAATAAAATGATCTCTGACCTATTTTTATTAGACACAACTTCTAATATAGAGAAACGTTTTCAGAGGGAAGAACATAGGAAACGGGGAAAATAAAGGACCCACCTGTTCTACAGACCACTTAAATGTAAAACACACCATCTGAGCCACCACACATTTCACCAACAAAAACCAGCTTTTAATAAAGAAGGATCCACACACTCTTGCATTTAAGCGATGCTTCCAAGTTTCATTTTTTGGAGCTTCAATCTTATTTAAAACTACAAGTGGCGCCTGGTGGACTCATGTGAGGATAACAGCCTTCAAAATATTTGTTTCTTTTTGACAGACACTAACAGAGAATGCTGCTGTTTTAGGTGGAAGCACATAACCAGGAGAAACAAAATGAGGCAACTCGGCGACACCAAGAAAACCAACACGAGAAAAATCCAGGAACTCTTTACTCTTAGAGTTTAGGAAAAGCCACACATTTTAGAGCCATTTGCCTTATTTGTAGGTGATGTCCTCTTGTTTTTCCTATTTTGAAGCATCGACAATAGAAGTGAACCTCTGTGTCATGTTATATATACACCACAAGGAAAAAGGCAAAATCAAAAGAACCAAAATGCTCTAATGAACTCAAAGTAAAGTATAAATGGAACATAATTAATTGTTTGTTTTGTAAAAATTATTACTGGTAATTATCTTAGTTGTGACCTATGAATAAAAGATGATCTGAAATACAACAAATCAGTGCTGAAAAATAAGCAATATTCTGTCTGGCTTTTTTAGACTTTTGAAATATTTGTCCTGTGAGACATAAGATATTTAAACTGATATTTATACAGAGCTACTGGTCTACTGAAAAGGATCATAGGATCTGGTTTGTCATGTCTCTGTGTATAAATAACGTCACAGATGGTGAAATTATTCACCGCTAACTTCTTAAAGGTCCGATGGAAAAAACATTTACATTCTTGGAAAAAAAAATCAAACTCTGACCCTCCCACTCCTGGGACATTTGACCGTCGACGGCATGCGTCAGAGCGCCGCCATCGCCACGTCAGTCTGCTGGCATCATCGCCTCTGTCTCCCGTGGGCTCAGTGTTCAAACGACGGTGCCAATCTGTCCCGACACATCGCACAAACAACACCATCAAAGAAATGTGGTGCTAAAATCAATTTCTGATGTAAAGAGATGGCAATCTAAATGATTCTCTTTGTGCTTGAACCTCCCGCTGATCCTAATCCTCGTGTTGCTGCCTGATCTTATAACTTTTGCAAGTTTGAGCCATCGCTATTAACCACAAGGCCATTGCTCTTTTCATCTGCTTCTTGCTAAGCCAGAAGCTCTCAGCGAGCTCAAAGAGGCTTTATAAAATGAAGGAGAGCGTTACACGGTGCCAGAGGAAAGAACAGCAGAAGATTGATACAAACACTTGGCTTTACTTTCTTTCACTTCGCCTTGCTCAGTCGTCATGGAATGATTAAAACATAATACGCAGCGAGGGAGAGAAAATATTTTCTGAAGTCAAATATGTTATAGAAATTACAGCTTCCTCTTTGTGTTTAAAAGTCTTGTCTTCTGTGACTGTTTTAAGCGTTTTACGTAGTTTTAGATCAAAATAAGTGCTGACCGAGGCGAAGATTTGTGCAGTTGAATGTTTTGAAGCAAAGTGAAAGGAAACATTGCTGCATAATTTGGCTCTTTTCTGTCAACAATTTATAAATGTGAAACAGAACTGTGTGAAACTTTTGTGTCTTTACTCATTTGTTTATTAATGACTTGCTTTCTACTCCTTGAAGTAATCTTGAGCAATAGTGCTATTTTTCTGAAGGTGCTTTATAGTTTTCTTGGATTTAGTTTAAACTTTGGACACCTTTCCTTTAATATGCAAAAGCAGAGTTGAAATCATCTGAAGTTTGATTTCTTCTGCTAAAGAATAAAATATTTACTTTACTGTAATAAACTTCGGAGTAAAGGGAAAGTTGAATCGCTTTGAGAAATTAGAAAAGAAAAAGCTAAGAAAAGATCAGCCATTACGCATTTGTTCAATAACATTCTTACATGCTCCCATTCCCAAAGAGCAACATGGTTAAACTTTGTTTAAAGTATTTAGTGGGAATTAGGTTGGCACGGTTTCTTTTATGAAGATAAACTGAAACATAATTTCCAGATGAATTGGACCAGGAGCCCTGAATGTTCCTCTAAAGCTGACAATGGACCTTTTCTGGCAGTCAAGCAGCAATCCCTCGTCTAAAATGGAGCATGTGACTAAATGGCAAAGTAGAGACAGCATATGAGTTTTTACTATACAGTAGTAACGTATTTTGTGGAAGTTTTATTTTTAGATAAAAGCTCATTTTCAGCTTCTTTTTTTTTTTTGCATTTCTCCAACAGCACATCTGCTCTAAGGCTTTCATGAAAATTAAATGCTTTACGATTGCTTACTGTGAGAGACGGAAGGTGAAAACTATGTTCAATACCTGCTTAGATTAATTATGCTTCTTCTGATCATAATTCATCTTTATAAATTATTAATTAATTATTATATATTAATCATTTTTAATGGGGCAGAAAGAGAAGTTGACTCAGGGAGACATTTTCTAAAATATCCTCTTATTGAGGAGTTTTCCTTTTTTACTCTAAACAGTGATCAGCAGCTCAAACACCAAACACTTCTGGATTTTCTTCATGCTCATAAAAGGCATGAAAACCAGAAGCTCCCATCTTTAAAGCATGTAAACGAATCAACAAACAAGAAGCTGTTGGATGTGCTTTTTGTTTGAAAGAAATCAGATAAAGGTTAGGGGCTTTATTACATAAATACAGATAATCTTCTTATTCCTTTATTTTCTATTTTATTCAGAATGTCTGCACTCGAACAGGAAGTCTGCAGAATCCTTTTAATTTTGTTGTCAATTTCTTTTGTTAAATTTGCACAGCTACGGTTTCATTTAATCTGTTATGTTTTTTTCATATTCTGCTTTTTCCTCATACTTGCTCCAAACTTATTGTTACACCTGTCCTGTTTATTTCTTTCTCCATTAATTTAATCAAGTTTTTTCTCCAGTTTAGGTTCTGCCTTAAACCTCTGCAGCATGTTTGTTAATGCAGAACTTTTTACATGTCTGCAACGCATTTTTGTTATTTGTTACAAATGTTTTTTCTGTAAGAATTACAATGCGTTTAGTCTGCTTGAGATGCTCTGAAACAGAAATGACCATATTTGCAACAACCAAGAGGAAGCAGTGTGACCTAATGTGTCTCATAAAATCTCCCCTAAAGCTGCAGAAAAAAAATCCATACAGCTCAGATGGACGTTTGAATAGCTGGTGAAGAGGAGAAGCAAAAATAACAATAAAAAAAAACATAAAATGTTAATTACATCCAACATTCTGGTCGGAAGCTTTTGGTTAAGAGCCTTCAAGCTATTGAGATGAGAAAACTATTCAAACGATTCAAGATGAATTGGAACAGATTCTTTCCACAAAGTACTGAATCAGCACCCAGCGCCGGGACAAAACCCCAGACTTTGGCAGACATGACCACTGAAACGTGCTGCACATAGAATCCTTTTTTTTTGTTTTTTTTTTTTACTCAGCTCTGAAACACGGGGGCTTTTCACACTTTGCAAATACACACCAAAATCATTTTGGTTGAAACTTTTAACCCCGTGTTCTCCAATTTTAATGTGACACAAAATAGCTTTTTTCTAATTTAACCACATTCACTTGGTAGCTCTGATAAACATGAACCGATCTGCAGATTCTTGAGGTTCAGGGCACATTAACGTGGTGGGGAGGAAACTGGAACTGAACCTTTGTCTCTTTGAAAACAAGGCAGCAACACTTTGCATGGAGCCACTGTTGCCCTGCTTTGCTTTTGTAAACTTCTGTATGATTCATTGCTTGATTATTAAATAAGGAATATTTAGTTTACTGGTTTCAATCTATAATCTACAGGGATTTCAAAGAGTTGATGATGCCGTGCATGCTAACCCAGTGTCTTTGGAAAAGAAGCAATCCCAAAGCATTACAGATCCTCCACCTTACTTTGCAATATTTATCCTTTGTTTCACAACAAACCCATATGAGTCAGTGAAAAATCCAATTATAATATAATCTGACCAAAGCACATGGTTTCAGATAAAGAGTTTAGTAAAATCTTCTTGTTTATGTGTATCAATAGGACCATACCACTTAGTCAGTGTGCTGGAGAGATAATATAGCCTGTCTGTTTGTATGGTGGACAAAAAACCCCCCCTTCATTTTATCATTTTATTTATAAGTCGGTTAAACAGAAAGTTGTGGATTTCTCGTCAAATTGCGCTGCTTGTGATTTTGTAAAAAAAAAATAATAATTCTTGATGTCGGATTTCTCCACTGAATAAATGTCTGATTTGTAATACATGTATTTTTGTGTATGACATTATGCTATTTTTTTTATTTTTTTTAATTTAGTTTAATTAAAAGCTTCTTAAGCTTTTCTGCCGGTGCATCTGTAAAACACAGTCAACAAAACAAAGTATTTCTAAATAATATGCCAGGTGCATCCGCGGTTGTAAAATGGCCTCAAAAAGTGGTTTCCCTTCGTGGAAGCCAGGCATCACCCCAGGGGGACAGGAGGGTGGGGCACAATTAAATTATTTGTCTCAATAAACTGTGCAAGTCTGTGTGTATCAGAGAGCAGCAGCCCGGTGATCCATCATCAGCGGTGAGGGTGTGGAAGTGGGAGGATGATGAGAGAACCAGAGGAGCATGCTGACGGCAGGAGCGAAGAGAGGCTCTCCATCTCTGCGAGCGCTCCAGAGTGCGGCATAGTTTGGGCTTTTAAAATGGATGTTTAATGGATGCATGTTGGAAAAAAACCAGCACTCACACTGGATGCGTTAGCGACATTTCCGTGCAGCAGCAGTCCCGTATTTCTAATGATCTGGAGTCTTTCTTGAAATAACACATATGATATTTAATTTTTGCTAAGTCAGCTCTGATCGGCGATTGGAAGGTCAGATACTGAAAACCTCCTTTTTTTTCATACATCAAAACTGAAAACTTCCACCATTTCCTGTCTGTCAAAGGAAACGTTTCGATAGACTTTTTTCCTCATATAGACCAGCTTTCCACAATCACTGAGCCAGAGGACGGGCACACCCTGGACAGGTTGCCAGTTTGTGACAGAACAACCCCCAGTTGACCTACTATCCATATTTTTGAACTGTAGGTCGAAGCCAGAGAACCCGAGAACTCACACATTACACCCCGAGAACATGCAAACTCTACACTAAAAGGCCCTGACTGGGATTCAAACCCAAGACCTTCTTGCTGAAAGGCAGCGGTGCTAACAACTGAGCCAGATCAGACCATCCATGAAAGATTTTTTTTATACCTGATGCATAATAAATGGACAATCTGTTTATTCCTTCAATTTAAAAAGTACTACCTCAATTGAAGAACCTGCAATACATTTTATTGTCCTTTTGGTATTGTTGCGCATTTAGTTTCATAAAAAAACAGAAACAGCAACTTGTTTTTCTCTCGTTTATGTAGTGTACGGTATTGAGATACTCCACAGTCCCTCATTTGTGTAAGCTGTAGTGCATTGTTTTCTCTTAAGACTATTTCTATTACAGGTTCTCATTTTTCTCGCTTATGTTTTAAAGTCCTGAACATTCAACGCATTTCTTTCTTTTTTCACATGTTTGTCAATTAAATCAGAAAAAGAAAAATAGAACAATTGGTTAGAATTTTAAGCCAAATTTGTGAGCTATTGGCCAGGAAAAGCCTAATCAACGCATCTTCATTAATGACCAGAACTCAAAGGAAATTCCCCAGAAAATGCAGTTTTTCAACACTGTAGTTGTCTAAGAGATTTACGATGTTTGTCTTGATGCTTTTGTATTTTATGAGCTTCACAGCTCAGGTTTATTCCCATTAACACACAGAGGCAGCAGCAGCAGTGTGTCACAGGTCAGTTCCGTCTCCACATCACTCCACATGCTCCTCCATGTTTCTCTGACCAGCTGCAGCATGTTGCAAACACACAATGAGAAGCAACTGCAACCCAACACACACCAGAGAGTCAGCATCACCTCGCATGCCGATGGAAAACCCCCGTAACGAATGCTGCGTTCAATTTCGCAGTAAATGATCACCACCGCTCAGATTCACCTGGGGGAAAAAAAAAAAAAAAAAAAAAATCTCTCCCAAGCCACAAAAACTTACCTGCCGTGACTCGAGAGACGCCGAGGCAGCCGCTGAGGACGAGCAGGAAAAATCTCTCCATGATCTCTCAAACGCTCGGACGACGTGCGGTCCCATTTATTTACTCGGGCCGTGTTACGCTGCTCGGCATCCACGTCTGTTCACGCGTGCAGTCTGGACGGGCTGGAAGGGGGAGCGGCGGGGAGAAGGAGGAGGGGAAAAAAAACGGCGACTCCTCAGCAACCCTGGGACGGCACCTCACGGCTCACTCAGCTGCCGCGATTGTCTGCAGAGCTGCAGCCAGCATCATCTTCATCATCATGGACTGCGCCGTTTCACATGCGTCCAAAATGTGCACCAGCCAGATCCCTCCTCCAGCTCAGCAGCCTTCGGCTGCATCTGCAGACTGAAACGCGCTGGCTTTGTGTGTGAGGTTCCTACCGCTTAGAAATACAGCCGGGCTCAACAAAATAAAAACATTTAGCTAAAAAAGGCAACAACAAAACAAAAAACCGCTTATTTTCTCCAATGCTCAGGATACGTGAATTCAAGGCTTTCCCCGTCGTATGGGTTTAAAATTGCAGCCAAAAGTTGCCGCCAAACACCGAACCTGACCTCTAGAGCGCGGCGCAACCGTGTGGGATGAGCAGCTGATCAAGTGAAAACTTGTCACCAGCAGCCCTCTCACGCCCCTGCTTCGCTTTGCCCACTTGGTGAGCCAGATCGCTCCGAATTATGGCTGCCCACTCTTCTATTAAATATGCATACACTTTCCCACGCAAACAGTCGCCTCCGTGGAAACGCGTTTTCTCCACTTCGCAGGCAAACGCGTGTCTCTTGACTTCACCACTGAGTTGACACCCGCCTCTCCGCCTCAGGTTTGTTTGCGAAGCGCCCGGAGCGCACGGCGAAGCGGGCGCAGAGGTGGTGAAAAGTCCGCGTTACAGTACCTGACAGGTTCCCCGCAGCTCGCTCCAGGGCTCGAAGCTCTCCGGGATGTTTTGTGTGTTTGTTTCTGCCCGTGTGCGTGTCCCGAGTCAGGAGACAGCCCACTGTCCCCTAGCAGGGTCCACAAGATGTGCTGACTTCGCCCCGCTGTGCGCCTCGATCCACAGCCCGCCGCTGCCTCTGACGTGTTACCAGGGAACAAAGCAGGTGGTGGAGCGAAGGGGTCATTGTTCTGTTTTTAACATGCTTCACTCTCCTCTCCCCTCATCTGCATGTTCGCATGTAAAAAGGAGACAGTGAGATTGTAGGAGCAACTATTGTAACCCATGAAACTTTTATCACATTTTGTCATTAAATAGTCTCTGACTTTAATGTATTTTATTCTGATTTTGCTACTTAGATATGTTGTGGTTTTGTATTTAGTCATTCTTGGCTCGGGATAGCACTGAATACAATCAAATACAATCAATTACTTGGAAGCTGTACACGTTTACATCTAAACGAGGTCTATAAAAACAATTAAGAGAGACCAGCTAACCTAACATACACTTTGGTTGCAAAACAATTTCCCTATAGAACACATATAAATGCAAATTAATAGGTGAAATATGATATTCATGCCTATTGGTGTATTGAATGTTTGTCCTGCTCTGTGCTGATAATCATTTAAAACAGAGCTGCACAATTTCAGAAACTATTTCTGAGAGTTGAGATTATTAGAATAAATGTTCTAATGACAACCTTTGTCAGATGAAAACATACTTTTCAACGAGGTCACATTTGTGTATTATAAATATTGTTTTTATTGGTCTGATGTAATATCCTGATCTTAGATGTCATGTTTTCATCTTACATCGTCATAATTAGCTAAAATAAAGGCACAAAAACAGGAATTTGTGCATAAATAATCTATATAATGTGTTTCTCTGTGTGAATTGAGATACTGAAATAAATTAACCTTTTCATAATACACTAATTTATTGATTATGACTGTACATCCAACTGGAAAAATATATTATCAATACACCGAGAGTGTACACATAACAATTGAAATATTTTACCACATATTAAAGCCATGAAGAGCTTTGAAAATACAGTATTAGACACAATTTAATTGTGATTCAGCTCTACTTTAAAGTGTTTTTTTTATAGATAGTTCTTTAGATTCCCTGAAGGTTTTTCAAATGTTTTACTTAAGCTTTACCTGTGGATTTTTAAATGCTATTTTACATCCCATTTATGTGCATTGGTGTGAAAATACATGTTGTAATCCTCGCGTGTCAAAGTTAAATCTGCTTTTATTGTGGCTTTTATGAGCTGCAGCATGGAGGAGCGTACAGCTTACTCAGATGTCCTGACTAAATTTGAAGCTCAGATACACAAGGACTAAAACGTCAACCTTTTCTTTACTTTGGGAGGGGGAGACTATCGGAGATCTCTCAGCGTCCCGGGCCAAAAGAATGTTAATGGCCTTTAAATTCAGCACTCAGCAAACACATAAAGGACTCAACCCAAGCGGGTAATTTGCTCCTGGAAATTGGCCTCTTTGATACTTTACATTCTTCACCGTTAAATGCAGATGAAGCAGAAAGTCAGCTGTAAATCTCATGTCTTTGTGGCTGTTCAGGTTCATGTTTGTTCCTGTGAGTTTCTCCTCGGTGAGCAGAGGCCTGGTTCGTCTCAGTGTGTCTGTTTGTTCTTTGCTGAGGGAGAGACATTGGTATGCTGTTCTAATAAAAGTGGGAGCAGGAGGCCATGAAGTAGAACGTCAGTGTAAAGATAGAGTTTACTCTCACCCTGCAGCCCTTTGAAGCATCACTTGTGTTGATGCTGATGTGAGCAGCTCTCAGCGGGCTTATGGCAGAGTCTCCATCCAAACCTGTGAGTGTTTGACGGTCAAAAGGGATCAAAAAGTGGCTTGGAGATGAATTTGCTCACACGTAGAGTTTCATTTTCAAACATTCAGCAAGTCAAATTGGCTTGAACAACTTTTTCCACTTCCCCTTGAATATTCTTAATCTGACATCATTTTATGCAGAGATGGGCGGCAAAGATCTAACATTTTCCTCTTGATTGCATTAATAAAGCAATTCACTTTCATAACTGGTGGTGTGAATTGTGCAGCTCTCTATGTGCTCTCCTTGAAAGCCCGATATTTTAAGTGTTTGCCCATGTGTTTACAGTTGAGCTTTACTCTTTCAATTCTCAGACGATGGAGTGAACAGAGTCCTGTGAGACGTTCGCAGCTTTAGTTATTGTTCTGCAAACAAACTCTTTAAATGTCTCTGCAACCTTCTGCTTTCTGTTTGTTCACTAATATCCTCTGAGGGTTTCACAGAACAGCTGTACTTCTAATGACTTGGAATTAGACACAAGCAACCTTTATTTACTACTAAGTAATTGTTGACACTGGAATTTTGATTGGAGTATCATAAAGAGGGCTAAAACAAAATCAACCACCCTTTTGAGATTTATTCTTGTTTCCATAAATATATTGAATTTAACATAAAAGTTATGCACTGTTTTATGTAGGGTTATCATATGAAATCCCAACTAAAAACAAATTTATGTTTCTTATTGTAACATAACAAAATGTGAAAAAAATACAGTGTTTTAAATTCTTTGAAGACAATGTGACCTTTGTGGATTTAAAGTGTTTTGGACATTGGAATAAAATATATAGTCATTCCCCAACAACCCACTGCTGGGAATAAAAACTCTTTGATAGGTCAGCAGAAAATCTTAATCCCGAGCCTCTATTGGGGGACATATATTCATTCTTTAGCTGGAAAATATAGAATCCTGTAAATATTACAGGCTGGGAGCATCATCCCATGGCTATTAGAGACAATTGATAAAAAATTTAATGCATTTAATTTAAAATTGCTGAGGCATCCAATGATAATCAATTTGACTCACAAAATATGGGCATCACCAAGCATTACAACCAGAGTGGATTATTAAAAAAAGAGAAAGACGAGGGCTGTGACACAGTTGGTAAAATCCACAACTTGAATTGGCATTTCTTTCTTTAAACACAGAACAAATCAGCAAGTAGGACACCTTGCCATGAATATTTTACACGCATCAATATTTCGCGACTTGACACTGGAGCTTACAGCGACTTTTCTGCCTCTCAGAATGATTTTGGATTATGAGCTTTGGCAGGTCGCTCAGAGGTGGCAACCCGGACCAGGATGCAGAGAGGGCAGGATGGCAGGTTTTGTTCCTGTCTCAGCCTGATAAGATTGGGAATCTGGCCCAGAGAGAGGAGATTCAATAAATACAAAGCTGTGCCAACTAGAGTTGGAGGGAGGGGTGGGGGGAAGGGCTGGGCGGAGAAAAATTATAATTTATTCATAAAGTTTCGAAAACCCTCTCCGACTTTTCTGCTTCTCTTTAGTCTCAGTTTGAAAAGTTTGATTGGCACTCAGTGTTGACACATTAAGACGCTCCAGTCCATTAATTCTGCTGACACGTGGAGCAGCTGTAGCTGCAGATGATTGAGTTCTTGTTCGTAATCCCATTACAGCGCAGCAGATTCAGAGTTCATTTGCAGCTTTGTGCAAAGACATGCTTCCATCTGAAAATGGGACAAATCAGAATTGGCAGTAGCTCGGCGACTCAAAGCTCCTCATGGCAGCACATCAAGGGAGAAAGTTTTAACGGAAAAAATAACAAATACTAAAGTAATTTTAACTGGCACAAAAAAAAACAAAAAACAAATCTAACAAATCTGCTGTAAGAAGAAGAGAGAACACTCTTTTGTGTTCAGTCTATTAATACTCAAAGGTAAGATGAAGAGATGCTTTAAGATGAATAATAAAACAATTTAGTTACATTTGTTAAATGGTCGTCTTATTTTAGTCCACCTCAAAATGTAAGCAGGTTTTTCAAGCTTTACTGCTAATTATCTGCTCTAATGTAAAATTTGATTAAGTCACATTTTTAAACTAATTAGTTTTAATACTTATGAAAGGATAAGATTCAGTATTTTATTGAAGCCAACATAAAATTTTACACTTAATTGACCCAACAGATAACAAATACAATACAAAAATTTAAACATTACCAGACTAAAACTACACATAACTGATTAAAGAAATTTTAACTTGCTTGAAACATATACACTATTAGGAGCATGCAGGTATTCCAGAGGCCAACCAGAGAATATTTTTTAGACTTATTGTCAATTTTTGTACCTCCCTCTGATCTAAAAGTAAAAAGTTGGAAAGGGGACTGGCGTCAGTTTTCAGACAGTATCCAGAGTAAGAAAGAACAGAGCTTCTCCACCAAATTCTGTCTCCATGGACATGATCGTTCCCAAACCCTCTCAGCTTGGATGCCAGCTGATTTTTTTGCACAAGCAGCTCTCTGATTGGGCCGCGGTTGCTCCAGTGCTGCTGCTTCTTCTGGCACAACTTGTAGATGTTCAGAAGTTCTCATTTGGATCACAACCAGATTCCTCATGCACTAACTACACTCAAAATAAGGACAATTTATGAGGCTGATATATACTGAACATTTAAAGTTTCTGAATATGGGAACATGGGCGATGAACTTCTTTTCTCAGTGAGAAAAGTTTCTGATGAATAAAGAGTCGAGTCCACAGACATGAGCTCAGAAGAAAAGTTAAGCTGTGGGCTGGAGTAGAAGTAGATCACAGAAGTCATCTTCTGTGTTGCCTTTTAAGATGAGTCCTAGAGTAACATTTTAATTAATAGCTCCGTGGAAACTCATAGCCTGATATAGGTTGGTTTCTGTTAGGGACTGAGAAGGTTGAAGGACAGAATTTTTGAGAACCAGGGTAGACAAAAATCAACGACTACTGAAGTCATAATTCTGATGTAGAAATTCAGTGCAACTAGAACAGCAACTTCAAATCCATACAGCTTTGAGTGATTTGCCCCAGAAAGAGGAATTTGGATGTGAGAATGACGTCAATTGTCCTGAGTTGGGCACTTTGTAGGTATACATTTGTAAGTAGCTTCATTACCATGCACTCCAACACTAAAGATATATGTTTCCATGCAGACATTGTGCATCCACCCTGTGTTTATGTAGTGCAATGGGATACAGAATGGCAGAGATGCAGAGAGACTGTTATTACTCAAATTCTCAACACATTTCCTGAGCACAGCAGATAAATCTGAGAGATTAAAGTTGAGTTGGCTCCTGGTTTTGGGTGGACTTCTAATTGATTTGTTGGGCTTGAGACCAAAAAAAATCTCAAACAACTTATTTCCACTCTTGATGATAATTTGTGTCTCATTAATTCGTTTCCTCACTGTGGTTGGATCATGAAGCAGCCGCCATGTAAGTCAGGATTTCTGGGTTAGGCAGAAGACAGCTTGGCTTTGAATCATGATCTCATCAGATCCTCACTTTGAGTGTGATCTGGTGATTTTGGAGTCTGAGTCAACTGTTTTGCTGTGAGGCATTGTGAATCATCAAGAGATACTGTTTCCAGAAAGGCGTGTGTGTCAGCTGCAAAAACATTTGTCAAATATGGCAAAGCAGCAACAAGCTAGATGGCAGAGAGAATCACTACCATCTTCCAGTCTCCTCTTCCTCCCCTCATCTTTCTCTCTCTTTAAAAAAATAAATAAAAAAATTTAAGGTCCCTTCAGCATGTGCAATGGGTCAAACCAGCAGGCCTTGAACTGCTTGATGGAAAATCAAGGTGCTTGATGGAAAATCAAGCACCTTTTTTGTGCTTGATTTTCCATCTTAGCCGTTGTTTCCCACTGAATACTGAATTTATGCGCCGACTCCTGATGTTCTAATGAATTCCAACTCCTGACAGCTTCCTTTGTGATGAGATAATCAATGTTATTCACTTCTCCTGTCAGTGGTTTTAACTGTGCTGCTGAGTGGCAGACGCACATTTGTCAATTAGCTGGATTTTGTCAGAGAATATCTCTCTGACAATGTAATTATTAGGCTCTCCTTCTGCCTGTTCAAAGCATTGCTGCGCTTACTTTCTCTAGCGAGGTTTTATAAGTATCTGAAATATATTTAAGCCTTCCTGCCTGAAGATAAAGGGTGAAGGTCAGAGGACTGGAAATAACTGAAAGCGAAAGTCGAGGCTGGCTTAAAACGTAAAGAAAATATAAGTAAGGGGAAAGGTGGATATAAAGATATAAAACACCTTCTTCTGTCTCCTCCTTGTCTTCCTCAGCTTCTTGTTTTAGTTAACTGGTTCTGAGGAATTAAAAACTCATTAAACTCAGTTTCAACTCCTGACCCTTAGATTGGCTCATTTCTCTGCCCATTGTTTGGCTTTCTCTTCTTTTATCATCTTAAAATTGTGGCAGTGCTTTATCTACCCATTCCCAGCCTATCGCCCCCTCTTAGTTCAGCGATCTCTTTGAAAATGAGTTTCCGATATCATCTCACAGTCTTTTAAGATCTTCCCTTTTGAGATTTGAGACTTCAGGTCAGAGCGGTTCTGCATGCAAAAAACAAACCAAAAAGAAAAAAAAAAGAACTTTAAACAAACAGAAGAAGAGACAGCAGGATTCACAGCTTTGACGCTTTAACTAACACCGTAAGTGGCTGTGCACTGCTGAAATGAGTGTCACGGGTGAGTCCAACTCGACTGATTTCACTTTCAGAGATAGTTACAGTGCAGCCAGAGCGTTTTTTCTCTCTCTCTCTCTGTGAAGACAGTTTAATTTGGCGCATTTTGCATCTCAGAGCACAACTGCAAGCTACTTTTTTTTTTTTTAAAAAGGCCTAATTTGAATAAAACTGTCTGACTCAGCTGCTTCACCTATTCATCACGCATGTAATCTCTATTGAAATGAGAAAGAGTTAATGCCTGCTTGGTGGAAAGAATATAACAAGTTTCTGTTCATTGAGTATTGTTTAAAGATGTCAGCGGCAATGAGAATGTTTTATTGCCATGATAACATCACCAGATGTTTCTGCAGCCATCAGGAATTGAGCTTACTTGCAAGATCCAATTGGAAATATGTACATTCAATTTCAAGACCACTTTAAATGCAGGAAAACACCACAGAATTACTTTTCACCTTCAAGAACTGCATGAATGCTGAAAACATGACTACATGACAAGATAAATTATCATCTATAATTCATGCTTACCTGTTAAGTTTAATGTTAATATTCTTCATAATTCTCACTTCTATACTTGGGGATCCTGGTACGGAGAGTTGTTCGATCCGAACCTCGGTTCCATTTCCTCTTTCATTCTTGTCAGATTAACATAGATATTAAAGTTAAAATATGACTAAAATCAGTTTACTTTGCCTGCTGAATGTTGGTCAAATCTTTCATAATGTTGTAGTAGTATTTTTAATGTTAAATTCTCTTTTCATAAAACTTAAAACCTTTCGTTGTTCCTTTCGGGTACAATAAAAATTGTTGCTTTTGTTTTGTTAGAGATTTGTCTGTGTATTTCTGTAGCCCAATTACTCACTGATTAATGAAAATGAATACTTGATTACACCGATTATTAGCTCTCATTGATTCTTACCAGAGTTGTGAATGAAGTGTAATTATCTCTGATTGGTTAAATACATCCTAATGTTGAGAGATAAACAGGAATCTCTGTATCTTTCTTTAAATGTGCGACACAGATTGCTCAGAGAAAATTTAAAATTTTTTCTTGAGACTGGTTTTGATAGTGATTTATTTATATAGTTTGGCATAGTCTGCTCACTCTACAAAACAGAAAAGATTAGATTATTCCCAATGGGACTACTTAGCAACATTTTTCCCATAGCCTTCATCAAAGCTGCCTCTGAATCCGCCTGTACAGAGAGCTCTCAATTTGCACCGATCAGCTGAGATGAAACAACAAGGATTGATTGGGAAAACTCCCCTAAGCTGCTTCTGCTTTGTGACACTTTGACTCCAAATCCACTGAAGACTCAGTTCTCCAAAAACACATTTGTATGGATAGAGGAAAGAGGGAAGGAGTATCATAGGATGACATCATCTTTGTATATTACATAAATATTTATAAAATAGAAGCATGAGCGATGTGTTGCTCTTTACCACAAAGAGCCGCCAAACTGGTTTGTTATTTCATCTGGAGATGAAAGTGCTTGTTTTACTCATGTCTCAGGGGTCTGTGACTGTGGAGAGGTCATTGTGTCCTGGTTGGCACTGATGGAGCTGTCACATCCACTGTTGTCACTGATGCTCCCACTGAGAAACACTCACACAGTTACCGGCTTCAGAAATGGGTTTCATGAATAAAAATACACTTATGTACTTTTATTGTGCAAGAAGTTCTGTGTCATCTGTCATTTCTTTAGATGCTTGTCAAGTGAAAAGGAAACATGGCAAGTCTTCTAACAATCTGAAAGTGGGGCGTGTACGTCGATCCGACCCACTTCCTTCTGACTCCCCTAAAAAAAATAAATCCTTTACAACAAACTGTATTGAGAGTCCTCTTGTGAATAATTTGTGTGAAGTCTTTAGAATCTTGTTTATAGACAAACAGCTCCATGAAGACCAAGGAACACATCAGAAGTTTTGGAGATGGTTGAAGCAGGCTGAGGTTATGAAGCAATATCCCCAAATAGGAAAATCTGTGGTTGCACCATTCAATCCATCATCAGAAAACAGGAAGGATGTGACACAACTACAAATCTACCAAGCGATCCACCTCAAGTGACAGAACGGGCAACGAGAACCATAATCAGAGAAGAAGCCAAGAGACCCAAAGTAACTCCAGAGAAGCTGTGGGGATTCACACTACAGGTTGAAAAATATTTGATTTAATCTGCTTTTGCCTTTCTGACTCACTTCCATGTTTCAGATCATCAAACTTAACTTTAAGATCAGAAAAAGGTAACATGAGTAAATAGAAAGGGAGTATGAAAGAGAAGGCAAAATAAAAGTTATATATATAAAAACAACTTTGCCTCATATGAGAAAGGAATTTCCTTCATCTGTTAAATTATAAATTAACTGATTTAACTGTCAAGCCTCACATCTGAAAAGAGCTTGACTCATGTCCGTAGAAATAGGCTACAATATCTCAAAAAGCAACTTACCATGATCTGGTCTAAAGAATTTTAAGAACAAGCAGGAAATAAACTCATTGACACATTAACCTCTAAAGGGTTACCATAACATTTCTAAAGGTGAGGTAGTCCAGTGAACCACAGTGTGAACCATTATCCACCACAAATTAACCCTGAACCAGTGGTGAACCTTCCAAGGACTGGTGAATTTAATAAAAGACACTGCATGGGCAAAACTCTGCTCATCTTATGACAGAATGGGGAACAGATTCTGATTAGAGTTAATTGTTATCTTGGCATTTTTAACACTTAATTGAAACCTGTTGGTGTTGATAAGCCAAAAAAGAAAAAGATCTTTCTTTATTATTATGTCATAAGGTTCTCATTCATAGGAGCTTATTAAGCCACAATTATGCAACTAATATGGATCTTAATGAACAGTTAATGGTTGATTTGTGTGCTGTAATATAAAACGCGATTCTTCTGAGATACTTGAGTTGATTTGCCATAAAACATCCCATCTGCCTGCTTGCCAATGTTACAATCCCTTCCTGAACCTTTCCCTGCATTTGTTCTCACTGACCCTTATTCTGCTTGCACCTCCTCCTCTCTTTAAGAAATCCATTTGATCAAATCTATGGAAAAAAAAAAAAAAAAAGAATACCCAGAGTTTTAATAAAGAATAAGATTTCTTTAAAGCTCTGTCCAGGCCAGCAGATGTCCATGTGTGCACCTACTTCCACGCAACATGTGCCCCTATGAAAAGCTGAAGATTAGCAAAATAGATGGCCATGGCTCACAGAAAATGAATAAAAGCAAATAATAGTAACAGGAGGATCGCTCTGAGCAACTTTATGCAGCCACGCTGAAGTGGCGGGGGTGGATTCAGTGGATGAAGAAATGTAATTATGGACACAACGATGTTGTCATTTGCCTTCTGAAATAGCACATTGGTTGGTGTGTTTGTGTGGTTTCACCATCATTCTGGTTGGTTTGTCTATGGCACAGTGAACTCACTACTGTTCATTTGTTGGATGATGCTCCAGTTGTTCTCTGATAAGCTCGTTTTTCACTTTATTCCATTGTATTTTATATCACGAGGTAGTTTTCCATTATTGTTTACACACCGTGTGTTCAGTTGGAGCAGATTTGTATGTTGCTCCAGTCTTGGTTTACTTGAGATCCACAAAGGCATGCATGAAAAAAATAAGACTCTAGGATCATATTGAGTCTTGGAAAGTATATATGGAAAGTTTGGAAATTCAGTAGCTTTGTAAATTTACATCTCTCCTTGTTGCTATGAAAGTTCTGTAAATTTTCTGCATCAATGCTCAACAACATCCAGATGTTTCCCTCTTCTTTTTGGTTGCATCCTACCCATCCTCCTCCTCTCCTGTCTCTCAGTGCTGAGCTCAAATTTAAAGGTGCACAAAGCACCAGTTTGTTGGAAATAAGAACTCTGAAACAGAGGTCTGTAGGCTTATTGGCTGTTACATTTTTCCATCTCATTCGAATTTAAATTTTACTTTAGCATTGCCGATGATTTCACATCTGTATCTATAAAAGATTCCCTTTCATATTGGCTAAACCAATGGCTTTTTGGACTGACATGAAGAAAAAAATTGACTCATGCCAATGTCATTACCATCGTGATAATCAGCTTGAAATCATCCAGACAGCCGATCTGAAGTGCAGTGTTTAAATTGTGCGAAGCATGTGTCTGGTGACATGTCACGGATGGCTTTCTCACAGGGACTCGACACGATTTGTCTCATGAAATCAGAGTTTGCGTCTGTCAACGTTTTCTGCTCCCCTCACACTGGCTCTGTTGGGTTTTCTTGCATCGCGCAGTCTGCATGTCTGCTCAAGTGTCTGTATACTGAGGAAAGGAAAGTGTTTGTATTCAGGGAAGAGCTGCAGGAGGAACCGCAGCAAGGCTCCTAATCCAAAGCCTGTTTTCCTGCAGGCGCCCCCTCATTTCAACTCCAGGACCAGCAGGTCACTTTCACACACCTACACCGTCTAACATTCTTTTGTTCAGCCGACAAAGAATTTGCGCTGGGCACAGCTGTTGTACAGCATTGGCAACAAAAGCTTGAACTTTAAGTGTGGAACATTTTTAGCAACAGAATAACCAGAATATCTCAGAAACATGCACAAACATATTTGATTTCACAATGTTCTTTTATGCTACAGATGGTGTCATGCTCAGAAGTAGGACACCACCAGACTATTTTCGTTATTAGCAAGGAAAAAGGGTACACTGAAATAAAAGTAGTGTTTGCAATACTAATATTGACATGTTAATACCCTTGATCCTTTTGTGATTTTGTCAGATTGTAACAACAAATCTTTAGTTAGATTTTTTTAAACTGTAAAATAGAAATAATATTTGAAATTATTGGGCAACTTTTTGGATAATCTTCACCAAATACATGGACTTTAAGAAACACTTGATTATGCCACCACCATGTTTCAGTGTGGGAAGACTATATTCAATGTGATGTTCAATATTAGTTTCCATCACATGCTGGTTTGCATGTAGGTTCAATTTGTCAAAAGTTCATTTAACTGAATGTGTTTTGCTCTGTTCCCTACATAGCTTGTTGCAAAACTAGCTATGTGAGATTTCTCAAGTGCTTTGCCGAGTGTTGAAATTTTTTAGATTTTGTTTTAGAATCTAATCCTGCTTTAAACAACTTTCTCCCTGACCTCTCTGCTATTTTCCTTGGTCTTAAATCACAAACACAAGTGTCCGTGACATGTCACCAAGTGAACCGCGTTTATTAGTTAAAGTAGTTTCACTTGATTTTATCTAGGGGTACTAAAGTAAAGAAGGCTAAGTAAATATCTGTCACACGTACATTTCTACTTTAAAAGGCATTTTAAATAGCATATTTTTTCTTTTAGTATTAAAATACTTTGTGTGAGATCTAAAACATTTGAATGTGAAAAAAAAAAGAAAACTGAAAATAATTTGGAAGGAGGAAAACACTTCCATGTCACATATAGGACCGTGGCAGACAGCAGACATTTTAAATCAGAACTTGTAAATGCTCTGTGACTTTGGACTTAACATGTTAAAGATTTGATTTGAGGACTTATATTTTAAAGTTTTTTTTTTCTTTTTGAAACTCTGAATTTATGACTTCCAGATATAACCCAAAAGCAGTTTGCAGAGCAATTAGTTCAGTTGTGTGAGCCATTTTACCGCAGACCTCCAGTCTGCAGGAACAGTTTCCCCTGCTTTACTGTTAATGAGCAAGAAATACTTCCAGTACTGATAAGCTTAAACATTCATTTGTGATGGTGTCAGATATTGACTGATAACTGATTTTCCTGTTGACATGCTTGCTCTCTCTTTCCAGTATCTTTACCAAAACCTTATCGAGATTCAGCAATAAATATGTAATTTATGCTTCATAGCGGAGTCAAATACACAAACAGGCAGTCTTTTACCTCTTTGTTGACCCTAATTGTTGTCTCTTTGCATCGCCCTTGTTTTCTTTTCCCCCTCATTGTCTCTGTGTCGTGCTGATTATTCCTGTTAGACATTAGTCAGGCTGACAAAAACCTGCCTGCTGCGAGCTGATACGGCCACAGAGCACTGCTCCAACCTCTCCTCTCTGATCTGATGCCACACACACACACCCCCACACCCCCACACACCCCAAATCCTCTACATATTTAGCACACTATGAGGTGTGTGTTCAGAAACTTGGTCAAACCAGTAACAATAGAAGCATTAACACCTAAATAGTTTTCTTTTTCTTGGCCAAAGAACAAAAAGAAAAGTATTTTGTCCATAAAATATTACTGATTTTGTCTGGCCTTAATGAGATGCATTGAGAAAATGACGAAAATGAGAGTGATGGATGGACACAGGCGACAGTGAAAAATAGGAGGACATCAATAGTTCTCGCAGTGGCACATAACAGATGAGGATGTCTGCAAAGCAAAAAATAGACAAAATGGTGTCTTATTTTTGTACGGCCTCAGTGGAAGTCAGTCCCATATAAAGTCTGCTGCATGTCATTATCCTACTTAAGCAGCCATGAACTGAAGCTGCAGTTACACATTTGAAAATATTTATGTAAATGTAGTTCAACCGGAGTGACCTTACTTGTGCTTGTAAGGAGTTGAGGTTATGCTGAACTGTACTGGGTCAGATGGGAGTGGATGATCAACACCATATTTTGATAAATAAATGAAGAAAAAAAAGAAGCAAATTGGTTCAAAGCTGACAATTATTATCTGAAGTATCCCAGTCAAAACAAAGATAATTTTTTTGCATGTTTTAAATCAGTTGGATGAATCTTTATGTCTAAGAATGTCTTCACTTATTGTGAAGTCAGATAAGTGAAAAGCATATATTTTTGCACAGCAAATATACCAAATGTTTCACAACAAAATCAATCAACTGCTGTTTGAGATTAGTATTCATACTGCATTTGTTTGCAACATTATAGTCCTATCATTTTTAACAACAGAAAATATATTTTACAGGAAGATTTCAATAGAGTTAAACAGAAGCTACAGTGAAAAAGCAGCTTGTGCATCACTTTGGGGCCTCCAACACGTGTCATTTCTCTCTGGCTGATCTCAGTGATGCACACAGAGGTATTTAGGTCCAGCAGCAGCTGTTGTGTAGCCACCTGCTCTTTACAGAAAAATGTCACATGAGCTGTAACAAGAGAAACTCAACTTCTACTGACATTTTCTGTTATCTGTACTGTTAAAAGCATCCAGAACTCCAACTTTTCCATATGATGTTACTCACAAACTGAAATTTTGGTGTTATTTATAAATATTGTATGTGTTAGACCCACACAAAGTAACTGTGAAATGAAGGACACCAAATAAAACGCACAGGCAGGCACCACTGCATGCACAAACAGTTTTTATTAGTTTTTAACAAACAGAATCTGTCTGTTATGCGTCAGAAACAACATGATGTTTATGAAGCAGGTGATTAAACTCTCCCCTCTCCACTGAGGTAGACTAAAAGGCTTTCTGCTGAAGCGGCGTGCTGCTTGCTGTCACTTGTAGAATATACTAGGGTTTCTCTCTGACTGCTGCGTGAATGATGAGAGACACAACTGCAGAGTGGGAGTTGGCAGCTGCAAGAGGTTAGCCCAGAGCGACCTCCATTAGCTGAAAGAGAGCAAGAGAGGAACTCTAATGTAAGCGGAGCAAGTGCCGGCCATTGGCTCCTACTTCCTTATTACTGATAATCATAAGAATGGGAATCACTATCCTCCACCGCTGTTGACCTTAGAGTGTCAGAGTGCTGAACATCAAGAGAGCGGAGTTATGGAGTGACTTTCTGACTTTTAGCGAGGCAGTTTCTGAAAACAAAGAGCTAATTTTCAGATGTGTTGTCGTCCTGTGTTCTGGCAGTGACGTCAAAGCTTTACCTGTGATTATTGTTATCATTTCTCTAATTTCACATAAAATAATTTCAAGACTTAACATGTTATGTGAACATTTCTTAGAATTAAGCCGAATATTTAATAGGGTTTCCATATTTTTTTGCTGATCTGCACACATATAATCAGACAGTGGAGAAAAGGCAGCACACCTTTCACATAAATTGTGATTGATGATGGCATAGAAAGAAGAAACAAATTATGCCTCTTAAAAGAAATAAAAACATATAAAGTAAATCAAAAGGCCAAGGAAGAGCAAGGAAACAAAAACGGAAATTGACTTATCGTAAGGCCTTTCTGAGAACAACTAAAGGCTGCTGCTTTACAAGGATCTGCTTTACGACGTAATCTAAATACACAGGGAATTTGTCGTAGGAAGGTTTTTCTTCATGTGAAACTGATGAAAAAAAAAAAAACTGTCTCCATCAGTTGATGAGTAAGATGTGGTGGACACCACTGACAGTTCGCCAGTCCTTTAAAGGGCAGCACACGGACACACAAGACAAACTACTATTCACATTTATTCACACCTGATGACAAATTAGACAGGTTAATTAAGCTAACATGCAGGTTTTTTTGACTGGGAGGAAATCAGTATAAGCATAGATGATAAAGTACAGAGGAGAAGCTGCAATAAATAGCAAACTACTTATTCAAAGTCCAGTCTAATAGGTTCAGTATGTAAATACTAACACTGTTTTACTGATATGCATAAAAAATGAAAAAGAATTTTAACGTTTTATGATTTGTTTAAATATGTCGTACAGCCCAAATAAAGTAAACAGTCTAATCTATTTAAAACGTAGACTATTGGGATTTCAGATTACAACTACTAAGAGTCTTTAAAGGATTTAGCTGGAACTTACGATGTTAAGTATGCATATACCTTTATGCTTTACAAAGTATAATGGTATAGGAAGTTTGCAAATAAAAATTAGAAGTGCTGATTCTCAACCTTAAGTGGACTGATAGATTTAAGCTGGTCTCTAAATCCTTATAATTTATTCTCACACAAAGTTAACTTATCTCAGATAAGTGAAATAAAATGGATGGATGAATGATAGATAGCACACCATTCCTCATAATAATAAGAAAAGAAAAAGTATTTTTTTGTTTTTTGCCAAAGCACCACAGAAAAACCTCCTCTCAACTCATCCACTGGATTCTGGAGTTTCTATTTTTGCCTGTGTTTGGTCATCTCTGTTCCCACCTGACCTGCCAGTTGTCGTATTGCCATCTGCTTCAATCTATCTAATGAAGGTTTATTCTTCTCTGGCGTCCTGAGAAATAACTCTTCCCCACTGGCCTAATCAGCCTTCAGGAGCTTCAGCCCCTAAGGCAGCATCTGTTTCGAGTTGTGCCCAGATTGGTCACTTCATAAACACTCAGCCTGATGAAGGAAAGAGCAGGCCGTTTGTACTCGTGTCTCCTTTTCTGAAGAAATACACATCTTCAGTTCTAAATGTGGTTCACTCAGAGGGCAGCCTGCAGGGTCAAGGTTGAGTTTATCTTTTGAACATTCAGTTCTGACAAAAATGCTTGTGTTCTGAATTATTTCTCCCTTTGAGAAAGTGCTTCTCAGTCTTCAGCAGTGTTTTAAGCTTGGTTTTCTCTGACTGCTTTGTGTGTGCAGTCTCTCACTCCACGAGTTGTTTTCAGAATATGAATCATGTCTACATTCAAAGCTATCTCATTGCCAGCTGCAGCAAAAATGATTGTAAACTGGATTTTATTTTGTTGTTCTTGTGTTTGACCCTTTCTTCGCAATTGGTCTTTGTTCTTTCAGTATATATTCTGCCAATCATATTCTGTTCATTCATAAATTTTTTTCACTGCTTGTTTTTTGTTTTATTCATGGTTTCCATTTAATGGTATCCAATCCACTTCTCCATCTATAATATTTTTAGACATGACTTTGCTCACTATAGTTATTAGTGTAAACTCGACCAGTGGAAAATGAAAACAATTACTTTTTTATAAGTTTTGAGTGAAAATTCTTGTGACGCAAAATATGTTTTCATTATCTCACTTACTACTCTCAGCAATAATGCCCATTGCTGGTAATACTGCTGCCTTCATGGCCTTAGTAACTAAAAGCTTCTCTGAGACTGAATGCTATCCCCTTCCTGACCCTCACAGCCTTTACACCAGGGGTCTCAAACTCCAGTCCTCAAGGGCCGGTGTGTCCTGCAGTTTTTAGATGTGCCACAGGTACAAAACGCTGGAATAAAATGGCTCAATTACCTCCTCCTTGTGTAGATAAGATCTCCAGAGCCTCGCTAATGACCTAATTATTCTATTCAGGTGTGGTGAAGCAGAGGCACATCTAAAAGTTGCAGGACACCGGCCCTTGAGGACTGGAGTTTGAGACCCCTGCTTTAATAGTTGTATAAGTTCATACTGACAAAAACTTGAATACAGCTGTTCACGATATGAATCCTGGAGTAGGATGTGAGTGTACCCTATGGTCTGGTCCAAACTGGTCTCACCCACTTTGTCTGATCTGGGTCACAGGTGTGACACCATTATCATCAGACCATCAGCATTTTTCTTTTTCTTTTAGATCTTCCCCAGAATTTAAAAATAAATAAATATCATCCCGCATACAAATGCATCTGGAGATTAAACACTGTCCTGAACATACAGGTGTGCAGGTTTGCTTTAACATGACACCAAGATGAGAAGACAACAACAATAACTTTAAAGAACCAATTATTGCTTCCCCTCACTGTGGGTTATGAGACATTTAGAGCACATTTTTGTGAATTGGTGCTATACCAGTGTTCCTCAATGCAGGCCCTCAGGGACCACTGCCCTGGGTGTTTCCCTTCTGCCACACACCTGACCTGAATAAATGGGTTACTAACAGGCTTCTCCAGCAGTTGATTGCAGGAGCAAATGCAGTCAATCGAGTCAGGTGTGCTGGATCAGAGACATGTCTAAAACATGCAGGGCAGTGGTCCTCAGCGGTTGGGAGGGAGAAATACTGTGATACATGAATGAACCTGACTGAATTTAACTGAATGCAATCTCAGTGGAGCGACAAGGGTTTGTTAAAATGCAGTTATAGCTCAATGTGTCACCGTTGTCACAAGCTGGTAAATGATGCACAGCCACACTAGCAAGTTTATAAAGAAATAAAAGCCTAAAGTTGCTGTAAGAGCTTTGTGTTGAGATGTTAAATCAATGATGAGTGACTCTTGTAATTTGACTTCACAACAGAAACATTTCTCCCCTTTCATCACAAAATGAAGCAGGGTATAATATTAGTATGTTGTGCAACAGTGATACACGGATAACCTTTTTGTGACTGAGTTATTTGATGTAGACCTACTTCAGAGCCTCTCCATGAATCCCTAAAACAGCTCTGTGCAGATAATTTAGTTCTTATATCGACAGATGCTTGAGAGAACCGAGTTCGGTCAGAGCAGGAAAAGTCGCTAATTTATGTCTCCGGGGGAGTTTGTGTTGCTGATCATCTGTAGGCTGCAGAACTTTCCAGCATCTTATGACACTGTGTTTTCAAGCAAACCTGATTTATACGGTTATTCTCGGTGAAGTAAGCCCCAGCGACAATGGTGGTAAATTTCCATTTAGAGGAGTTTTATTGAGGCTGCAGAAATGATAAAGCAAATGATTTATGATTCTGCTCAATCTAATCCCCTTCCAGGATGGGTGAGAAGTAACGGTGTGGGGGGTTTGAACACCAAGTTCTCTCTGAAGCAATGAAGAGGCCAGTTCGGCAAAATTGCAGATGGTGTATGGAGATGAGAGCGGTGTGCAATGCAAATAGGTACAGGTTTTGTGTGCTGAATATTAACACTTTAACATGACAAAAGCGATGCATCACAGATCACAATCTTCACCGTCTGATCCTTCTGCCAGCTGCACCAACTTTACCCCCGATGAATGTTATCAATCTGACAAACCCCCGCTGTTCCCATTAGATCCCATCTATCAGGGTGAGAGTGTGACTCCGAGCATGAAGGTTAAAATCAACTTGAAGCAAAATATGCATCTTTTTCTCCCAGACTTACCATGTCAGAGCAGCATCTGCCGATGTCCTCTGGCTATTCGGCGCTCATTAGCAGACGGGCTGGTGTAGGACTTTTTCCATCTGGTGGCCTTGAGCAGAATGCACTGTACTCCAGAGCTCAAGTGGAGGATTACTGCAGATCAGGGAGCTTGACATACAAGGACAGTGTTGTGCAAAAGTTTCAAATCTTCAAACACTTCCCGTGTTGCGGTCAATAAGATGGTATTCGTCATCAGATCTGCAGGACTTCTGATGATCTTTCAAAGATTATTTGTTTATTCAATCAGGGATTTCAGCTTAGAATTGAAATCATTTTTAACTTGTACAATGTGGTATGAAATAGAGTGATAGTCTGCCTGTCTGTCATGGGATTTCTCTGCTTGCTGTGCTCTGGTATAATCAGGCAGGAGACCCTCACCATTAAATTTCCAATGGAACAAAGTGAAAAGTTCTTAATGCAGGAAAACATTTCTAAAATCTTTGTGCACACACATAAAAAATACTACGTATTATTTAAAT
Source organism: Brachyrhaphis terrabensis (assembly GCA_903067065.1). Taxonomy (NCBI): domain Eukaryota; kingdom Metazoa; phylum Chordata; class Actinopteri; order Cyprinodontiformes; family Poeciliidae; genus Brachyrhaphis; species Brachyrhaphis terrabensis. The sequence goes on along the minus strand of CAEGAG010268359.1, from coordinate 110,146 downwards.
TAATGGTAGTGTGGTCCTTGGTCTCTATTATGTTTATGTTCATAAATGTTCTTCACTAATTTTATGAGGTCGTCACAGGTAAATATTATTTACACTGGGATTAAATCACACACAAAGTAGGTCCAAAGGCCTACTTTGGAAGTAGGTCTTCCAAAGTCAGCTACACTGGGGCTTTATTTAAGGGTATCTGAGTGAAGGAGGCTGAATGGAATGTTTGGAGGTTAACTGATTATGTAAAATAACTTCACAAAATGGGGAACGTTTCTAGAACATGGCATATTTTTGTTAAATTTACAGTTGGTTACACACAATTTTATTTAGGGCAAAATGGTTTGGATGCAAATTAATATGATACTCTACAGATTTCTGTCTGTTAATAAAATCACACCCCTTATTTTGTTAGGGGACAAACTAATTCAGCTTATTATTATATATGAACGGCTGCTTGACTTTGCCCTAAAATGCTTCAGATCTTCTCAGAGGTGCCTGACGCTTTAGGACAAAATTAAATGAAAGTGAACAGCATTCTGCATGTTCCACTGTCCAGACTTCATCCTTTCTCCCCTTGAAGCCACCCATCACTCAAATCAACCTCATTTCCCATTTCCTTCTCATTCCCAACTCACTCACTAGCATGCCTTCTCCTCTTGTTATGTCCCAGGTTTTCCATCCCATAAATCATTTGAAGTGTGCAGAAAAGTCTCGTCCGCAGCAGAGACTGATACTCTGTGCCGCCTGCTTTATGTAATCCTTCAGCGAGCTGAAAAGGTCTTAATCTCACTTTTGTGTCACATGGACTGGAACTGTGCACACTGCCACATGTTCAACCCTCTGATTTTTGACTTCATTTAAAGTTTATATAAAACGGTGCTGTGCCCTACATGTAAATATAAAGGCGTTTAATTCTTTTAAAGTAAATGTTACAGGATGCATCCGCTCATTTACTAACATTTTTCAAGAACTGATTACATGCCTTACAGCAAAATAAACATTAGAAATGTCGTCACGATCAACCAAATACTTGAACCTGGTAGCTAGATAGTCATCTTTGGTATGAAAGTATTACTTTTTGACTCAAAAACTCATTTATGTTGCTCTTATTCCACAGTGCAAGAACAACTCAAGCAAAAGTGAAATGATAAAAATCTCAAAGCAACAACAGGAAGCATAATTCCGAATTTACTGCGGATTTTCTTCAATCTGAAAACAATACAAAGAAGCTTCTTAACCCTCTGATGCATCAAATATTGACTATACAGTCTTCCATGAGTGGGTCTTTTTGGACCTGTGTTTAAATCAATGTGTTTTTATGCTACTTTTGTCATTTTGATTCAAAATAGTGTTTAATATGATACTTTCTGCTGTGTTTTATTTCAGACAAGTATTATTTCATGTTTGAAATATTTTCATTTTTCACTTTTTTAAGCATTTTTAGAAGAAATTGCAGAACATTTGTGACGATTTGTAGAACATTTTTAAAACAAAATGATAACCACAGCAATTTTACAACAGCAATGTTGGAACAATGTCAGCGTCCACTATGTGTGTGTGTGTGTGTGTGTGTGTGCGTGGGCAGGGGAAGGGTGGAGGATAGTTCACTTGGAGGCGAGAGACACTTTAGAAAGCAACTTTGCCACAAATTGCCACAGGTTTGCCTTGGGTTAGAGGCTCACTGGGAACAATCATGGTAAAGTTGCATGCTTGACTGTTCTCCCAGTCTCTTACCGCTTCATAATAACAAAAACATGTTTTTCTCTCTGCTCAATAAAATAAAAGGATAAAACAACAGCTTACATAAATGAACAGCACCTGCAGAAACTGAAGGTTGCTCACTCTGCATTTGCTCTGATGTTTAGTCAAAGATGCTGTCAAAATGTAGCAGCATTAACAAATAAACATGCGGTCTCTCATTTACAGTCTCACTGCCAAATGGGACTCCTGGGCAGATTTAATATTTTTTGACAGCAGCTTCTGGCTCACTAAGAGCTGCTTTTGTTGTGTTGACACATTTCTTTCTACTTAATTTATATTTCACAGCTAGTCCCACTTTTCCCGAATACCTAAAATAACAACCATATGTTTAATGCAAAAACAAAAACAAAAAAACCCACTTTAAAGCCAGTTGACGTGCTTAAAAAACAACAGAAGGAATTTCAAGTAGATCCACTGGAATCCTAAATTTGAAAGAATGTCAAAACTTATACAGCTTATTTTTTTTTTGCAAAGGTTTATAATGTTGACCTAAAACTTGTAGCTAATACAAATGTAAGAGCAGAAGACTTGATACAAATGAAATAAATGGGTTGCAGGCCCACATCAAACGTGGCACTGATGAGCCCACACAAAGGAAGGAAGGTTGAGGAGTAAATATGTCAAAAAATATCTTAGTAAAACTTGTTCTATAATTATTGCACAAAGTTTGCAAGTAATTTGTTCCTTAGGCTATTCTTTGGACCTAACCATACTCTGAGGAATGTTTTATCTGTGACATTTGAACCATTCTATTATGAAAAAGCTGCAAAACTCAAGGGATGAAAAGGTCAACTTATAGCAAACCCCATTAGTTGGCACTTTAGCAAATTTGTTTATGTAAGAAAATGGGCAAACTCTACTCAACTTGGAATATATTGCCATTAAGACATGGCCAAAAGAGGTCTGGATGTCAAGTTAGAAACACATCCAAAAAGCTTGTATCTGTAATCATTGACCAACTGGAGCCAAGCACAAATGATCACCACTTTTCACATCTGTTTTTGTAAATTTTGAAATGAACATAAAAATCATCCTCCCAGTTTACAACCATTTGCTGCTTTGTATTGATCTATCACATATACACTGAAGTGTGTGGTTGTAACTTGACGAATTGTGGACCTTCAACTAAAAGTACCCCAGGTGAAGAGTTTCAGATGACACAGGGATCCTTGTCATTGATGGAAGAGTCACTCCAAAAGGCCACCAGACCAGATGCCGGCGTGACGGGTGGTACTTTATTGAGAAACACTTCAGCAAAAGTATCGATCACAAGAAAATATGGTTCCACTTGTGAGTCTGGATTGACTTTGCCTACAAATCAAATGCCACCCCCCGGATCTGCCATTATGTGCATTATCTGAATAAACATCAGCTGGCACGAGGCAGTGATTGAGTGACTGTAAATTTTAACTTTCCACTTACTCTTAGGGTTTTACCTAACTTATGCCTGTTCTCCCTCGGCTCCTGAAATGCCCAGTGACGTATTAGCAATTAGAGAAGAGCAGATTTAATGATTTCATCAGACCTGCAGCTCTGCCCAGCTTTAAGTGCAGTCTAGGGGATGTTTGCGATCTGGAGTCTTGGCGATTGGCTGCAGCATGATGGGGAATATGCACAGGGGCAAAGCATAACTCAAAATAAATGAATTGCATTTATTCACAGTGATCAATAAAATAAATCTAAGTGGTGGCAGTTTGATGTTTTGACGGGATCCACAGGATATTGGATTTTGAAATAAAACCTTTTTAAGTTGGACAGTATGTTTTCTGAATTAATAGCAATTTAATATTTTTTTAATGGTTGGCTGTTTTTTTTTTTTTTATTATCAAGTGAACCAAATGAGTGCCACATTTCTTACGACAAAAATAGTATATTTAATGCAATACCATTTATTTTTAAGAAAGCACACTAGTTTTATTTTAAAGATAAAGCTGGATAGTCTTTTTACTGATGTTTTAAAAACTCCAAAAGGCAACACTGAAGGACTGAAATCAATGTGTAAAGACAAAAAATGTTCAAGTGGAGGAACATTTCACAGCTAATTAAGGTCAAAAAGCTAATTTCATTTTGAGCCTCTTTGACAAGCTAAAGTTTTCCAATAAGAGATTCAGTTGTTTGACAAACATTGTCTGTTTTAACAATAAACATTTATTTATTGTGTTTTTTTTTTATTATGATATACAACCTTAACAAGTCAATGCATAAGGTAATGAACTCCAAATAACAATAAAAAAAAAAAATCAACGAGCTCCTTGTGGATTAAAAGAGGCACGTTTAATATGCTTAAAATGTTTCATGGAGACATTGAGCGGCTGTGTAATCTTGGTTCCTCTCATGGTTTTGAACATGATTTAATCAGCAGTAGCTTTGATCACTGGTGTAATTATATGAACCAGTGAAGCGGTGCATCAGCTGGAAGAGATGAAGCATGGCAGTCGCTTAAGTTAAGAGGGGAGCTGGAGGGTCTGTAAGTGAATGACTTTCATAGTTTTGTCCAGCTTATAAAGTTTAAGACCATATATGGATGTATAGGCGGCTTTTTTATGTTACAATGTTTATATATGCTCTTCATAGTTTCATGATTGTCACAAACCTGCTATTTTGATTGCAAGACATGGAAACTAAATACATGATTAAAGTATTTTACACGTTTAACAACCACAATACCACTGAGGAAATGCAGAGAGATGTAACATGGTCTTTTTTTATTTTTATTAGATGTTTAATAGTAGCTAATCAGAACAGATTCTCAATCAAGAATAAGAGGCAGGACTTATTTTTGATTTAAACCAAAAATGACCTCTTGAAAATTCTGCAGTATGTCTACAGTGGACGTATTATTTTAATACTTATAGCTCAAAGCAATTTCAACTAAAACTCATATTTTTATAAAAGGTTGGAAATATTGTTTGTCCTCTTTACTGAAACCAATCTGTGTTTAATATAAATAGAAACCCTGATGAGAGGCAACTTATTAGGATCACCCACTGTGGAATAACTAACACAGCTAAATGTTTGGGAGGCTCACCAGAAAAATATGCCAAAGTCCACAACAATATCCTCCTGTTTGCATTCCCTCTAGTTTTGAGCTTCAAATGTTCTCCATGTGTGACAGTAGCTGCATTTCCATAACAAATCTGCGAAAATCTTTGTCTGTATTCTGCTAATGTCGAGAAAGCACAATTTTCCAATTGTGGTATTTCCAATAAATATAAAACTAAATCAAAGTCACGCATGAATAAGCGTGTTCAACCAATGACTCATGTTGTCATGTGAGCAAGAGATAACATGACTTGTTCATGTGAACAACTCATGTTCGTCATATTGCGAACAAACAATCTCATGTGATGTGTTATAACATGAAATTAGAATGTATATATGTAGACATGGTATTTTATACTGCTTCATTCAGGAGTGAGCTCGCCGTGAATTGAAAACCTCTATGAAACTTTATGTTCCTTAAGCAGATACAGCATTTATTATCAAAGTTTTTGTGTGAGTAAGCAGTTTCTAGCAGTTTTAGACAAACAGATGTTTTTGCTTGTACCTGTTACTGAAGTATTCTGTCTTTCTTGTTTAAAATTAATTATGAACTGTATCCTACTGTCTAATCAATCAAATATTGGAGATTACACCGAGTTTTTCTGCAACCCTTTCCCTTTCTGTCTAAAATAGACATCTGTTTCATACAGGGAGTCAGTCTAATAACAAAATGTAGGACCTTAAAAGAAAGAGTGTGGGGTTCTTCCCAAGATATTTGGACACCAAGATATTTAATGTTAATTCTAAAAATAATAAAAAATATATAAAATAGACAGCAACAATAATAAAACAATAATTTCACAAAAATTTTCTGTGATTAAAAAAAAATATTTTGTAGCATGGAATAAATCTGGGAACATTACATTTATCCCCACTTAACAGAGTCTAACTTTCACTACTGTATATTGTTCAAGGAAGCATAATAGGTTCCCTTTATCACAAGTTATGTAGTAATTCAACAGTGAGGACAAGAGAGCAGCAAAACCTTTATTTCCCTAAGGAAAGTAAATCAGTCAACCAAGAAGGAACAGGACAAAAGGAAATGGAGGGAAAGTTCTCATTTTTGAGAAGCATAAAATGCACAGTTTGTGCTTTTCTCACTAGCCATCATCTCTGAATGAGAACAGCATGTTACTACTTTATTTTTTACGACTTAAACTCAAGATGTTGTAGACCTCGAGGTAAAAAGGGTTTGATATCTATAGATAAGTGATCGATCATGACATTATTAGCATTGATGGATTCCTTGCAAAACCTTAGAATTGTGAAGATAACACTGTCACCATCTTATCTGTTAAACAGTGCAAGAAACTTTAAAGACTGCACCAATAATTCAAAGAGATACATCATTATTTTACAGAGGTTAACACTGGTCAAACAAAAAAAAGAGATGAATATTCACACCATAATGAATGATGAATGAGGCAGAGTCTAGCAATTATGAAACCTTCTGACCTATAGATTTATTGTCTTATAAAAACAGTCTTTAAAAGCAATGGCTGTCACAATCTTGGAGTGTTTAAGTTTGTGGTTTTGCTTTGATCACTTCCTGGTTATGCCTGTTTGTCTTCCTTATTCCTACTTTATATGCTCATTCTTTTACATTTAGTTTCCCAGATGTTTTTTTGTATATTTGTACTTCTCTTAAATTATTTGTCAAGCTTTTCCTTTTTGATCTAGATCCTTTGAGTCTCTGTTCAGCCCCTTCTGTGTTCAGTTTCCATCTTCCTTCAGTATAATGTCCGCCTTTTCTCTCAGATCCACCCTGTTTGTAATTAACCACCTGATCACACTCCTTAGTATTTAAGCCTCTGTTAATGTGTCACACCTTGCTAGACCCTCCTGTCACATGGTGCATTGCTTGCTGGTTACCATTTCCTATTCTCTTCATGTCAACGCCGTTAGTGTTATTGTTACATCTTTCTCATAAAATAACTCCTTTACTGCCACAAATTTGGGTTCTACAAAAATCAAAACATAAATTTCATATTAATTATTTCAGTACAGAAAGTGGAATAAAAATATAGTGAGTGCCATGCATCAGAAAGGTGCAATTAAAAGATACACACATGGACGAGCTTAACAAACTGGCCTTTCTATTAAAGTCAAGTCACAAAAATGTGGATTTTAAATAATTGGTCAGTGGTCATTTACTGGAGAAAAAAACACAAATTTTTCTACACCACTTTGTTTTGCAACACATTTTAGCAACAGAAGACGACATTTTTCTGCAAATAAAAATAAATGTGAGTGAAGTCTGGCCATTAGTGTTTTTCATGTAGAAAATTATGTAAGATCTTTATTTAATCCATCTTATTGTCATGAAGTGCAGTTGGATGAAGTGGTGAGGTAGATGCTGAGGACCCAGGTTTGAGTGAAGAAAGTGATGATTTAATGAAGAAATATGCAAAATCCGAAGTCCAAAATCCAGGCAGCACAGATGAGCCGAAGGCTAAGGCTCAATTCTGGTAGCAACTGGTCAAATCATGAGACATGAGCAAGACAGATAGACAAGGACCCAACAAAGAACAAGAGACACAGGTGGACATAAATACACAGAGGGTAACCAGGGAATGAGACACACCTGGGAACAATCAAGGGGTAGACAGGACAACACAAAGACTCAATAGACACAGAAATATAACATGATTGAAATATGTATAAGACATATTGATGCAGAGAACATGGTGCTCTCCAAGATTGTTTATTCATGGTGCCTAGAACATCATCACACTTCCTTAACGAGAATTCTTAGTTGTAGATTATTTCCATTTTAGTTTTAGCTCATCAGTTGATAATACCAGACCTTTTTTCTTCACAGGCTGCAATAAACGGCCACAGCTATTTAATTGATTTCATAAATACCTATTTAAAAACCATCTAAGATGTTGTCTTTTTCACCCTTCTGATAGTTTTAACACATTGCAGAGGGTATAAAACTGAGTTATTAGCACTAATGTCTTTTGCAGTCACTGAATTTTTTACAACTGCCATCACCTCAGACACCTTTGACAGCAGATGGAATATATCTACTGTATATGTAATTATATGAATTAACAGTGTCACCCAACCAAAGCACATCAAGTCTCGTCGGTTGCTAAATACTCTGAGCAAAAACATGATACTCATTTTCTTTCCCCAACATTTATCCAGCAAACACCTTTTTATAATTATTTTTAAGTACTTATGAAATATCAAATAAAAATACTCGAATGCTTAAAAACAAGAGGCACTTCAAGTGAAGAGACTTCAACAAAGTACTTTGTTAAAACCAATCAAACAAAATCCACCCTGGCAGGAAAAATGGAGTGAGCTAAATGTTGTTGCTCCTTCACTGCAGGATGTAAGTCAGCTCTGATTACCATCATGAGCCGCCCCTTAATTTTCTCGAGCCATCCCTTTCACCCCTCCTTTAATCACTGGCAGCATCAGCGCAGGAATGCTAATGGCAACCTATGGGAGAAGGACGCAACGCACAAAATAATAAAAACCCTCCCACGCTTTCTGGGACAACAACGAAGCGTCACCACCAACATTACTCCCACAATATGGGCTCCTAATTACACGAACAGCAATAAAGGTGATTTAGCAACAATATAAAACTTATGGAGAGGAGGAAGCGATTCTGTTGATGAGTTCATCATCATGGTCATTAACCGCCGAGGAGAAGCTATCATCTGCTCTTTTATTCTACAAGCTCTCTGAGCAAAAATATGAAGCCGTGTATCATTTTTGGACGTTTATCTAAAAACATTAGTTTTCTTTGTGCTCCTGCCCTTTCTGTGGGAGTCTGACACAGATGCTCCGATGTTGGAGCTTAAGCCAATCGATCTGAGGAGAGGAACTCCAGATAAAAGCAAAAGCAGAAAACAAAAGAATAAATTAGTTCTTTTTCCTCTGGCTCTTTATTGATTTGATCTGTTTGGGGCTTTAAAGTCAAGACACTGCAGATTGAAAGAGGAAGTCTGTAACAAAGGGCAATTTTAACAACAGACTCCAGCATGGAGGATTTTAAATAAGATTCGCCATACAAGCTAAAATGGGAAAAATAAATCCTCTCTATGTTTCATTTCTTTTTTCTGGGCTGAGTTATTAATGTCTGAGCTTTAATTACTTTGTGGAGAATGGTGAGTCAATGCTTTTATCCACAGAAGGACTCAAGCTTGCCCTGTTTTTTTAAATTTTTTTGAGAAGAGCTCTGGTGTATAATTAATAGACAGGGCAAAACCCATGAATAGCAATGCGGCAGATATGTCATTTTTTAAATGCCCTTCTCTCTACTTCCTCCTTCATCTTTCTTTAGGGACCACTTACTCTGTTTGACGGCTGCTGAAATTCATTTGTAGACTGGCTGTTAGAAAAACGGACGTGAGATTAATCACTGAATTTGTGTTCAAGAGGAGAGTCCGTAAGTTGAGACACTGATTTATAATAGTTCTTGCATTGTCATTTCTTTGAATCTATACACTGTTTGTTTTTCAGGCTTGTAGTGCACTCACACTTCAGATCTGACTTTTGTCGGATTTTGAGGTAGCAGTGCATTGTGGGTAGCAGAGGCAGTGGTAGTTAGGAACACATGTTTGCGGAGAGAAAACCTGCCTATTAAAGTACAAACTTCACCTCCTGTGTTGTCAATCTTTTCTAACACCTCCGAAAGCAATGGCTGTAAGTTCAATCTGTGTTGTGTTTGGCGTTATATGTTTTATTAGTTTATTTAGAGATTGGTTTCCAAATGTGTTTATTCCAGTAATTAGCCATGTCCCAATAGTTTTTTTGCATAGTAATGATCGCTAACGTGACTGTTTCTTAACAACAACTAAGGTTAATTCTAATTTGTTTTCTGATACTAGAAGTTTATTCTGTGCATTTAGAGCTAATGCATATTTTATTTTCTGTTTCTATTTATAGTTTCACTCAACACTTTCATTGAGCTTCCCACACAACTGTACAAAATTGTAAGAAGACCATAATAAAGGAGCAAGACGTTCGGCTTCCTAGCTCATGAAAATCACAACCCCATCAAGTCCAAATATTCTGGCACACAGTGGACCCAACAAGGATTTAAAAGTGAAAAAGCAAGAACAAGAAGTAGGGCACTGATCCCAAAGAGGAAGAATGAATTAGTCAGAAAGTCTATCAACTTCTGTGTGCACAACTGTATGTCACGACTGATAAAGGGTTATTTGGTGCTTTTACTCAGCATCCTCACTGTAATCCACACCCATGTTTTTTATGGATGTCTGTCCATTCAGACGAAGCGGACTCCTGTCAGGTGAATTCTTGGCTGTTTGAACAGAACAGATGGTCGTCATTAACAGGACAGGGTCCAAATCATTCAGACTGATACTGGTTCAGGCTGTGACAGCTTTGCCCATCGCATTACAGCACAGCAGCAAACCATGTACTCATCACAATTCCCTGATCGATGAAGCGTTCATTCGGCGCTCCAGCTGACAAATCGACTCTGCAGCCTCCGGCTCGCCTGCTCCTTCCTCTCTGGCTTGAGATGAAAATGGAAAAGCTTTAGCCTCTCTTTGTATGTAAACCCACCCCTATTTCCTTAGCTTTAGGGTGTTCAGTCTTTTGGATCAAACATAGGAATGCTTTGTTCAGCCTAAGCATAGACAATGTGATTGCTGGCTTTTCTTGGAGGACGTGGAGCAAAACAATTCCATTAAGTGTTCGGCTCCACTTGAGCGGAGAGGCCGACATTCGCTTCCTCTGCGTTGGCTTTGCTTCCTCCTGTGAGAAGATGCTTATTTCTGCCTTTGTACACATGCACAGCAGGGGTGGCTGATTGCAATGTTCCCCTGAAAGTGAAGCTGACACAGTTGATATTTAAAGCAATGCTTCCTTGGCTGATGCTTTACTGGAAGCTTCGGTGTGGTTCACTTCAGTAATGCAGAAAAAAATGGCTCTAACTGAAGCTATATGTTGAGGATCAAGACAGCTTTTCTAATTCATTACCTAATTGGCCCAATTAGAGGCAACCTCACGCCCTTATCCACATCCACTCAGTGAATTAAGTGCACGTTAGTCTGTGGAGGTGTGCTCACACTGCTATGACTAATCAGGGACCTCTGAGAACCTCTTTCATTGTATGAAGAACCAATTGTACTCCCTGTCATGTTCTGTCAGTTCAATCCCCCCGAGCGTTATTCTGAAGGCATTAATGGACGAATGATCTTTTGGCTGCGTGTTGTAACCATGCATCATTTAAACTGATGGATGTAGAGCTGCTGAAAGGAGCAGGGGAGAGATACTGAATGCTCCAAGTAATTAAAAAAAGGTAAATCTGACTAAAAACATCTCCATCACTACGTTTTATGAAAAGCAGCGTCTATCTTGCTGATAGTTTATGGATAATTATGTTGAGTGATATTGACAGAGAAGATTGCCCCAGAGGCAAGAAGTCATTAAATGTAGAATGTACAGGATGCTGTGTGACAGATCGATCAGCTCGGAGTGCATATGTATTAATGACACATTAGCAATAAATACTAACACCTGATAGTCCAGTAGACTCGGTTCGATTGGGGACCAAAGTTGATCAATTTTTTACATTTTCAGCTGGTGCAGTTCACTGTCAAACGGACCAAACCCTTTGAAAAACTTGTGCACCTTCTCGTCTGTATTGGCACTGCACCAAGAACCACTAAAGGAAACAACACAAAAATCCCTAAAGAAGACACTGAGCACAATTGACTTTTTCATGAATGTAAACAAAATGGAGAGACGTCAGATTTTAGCGGCCGTAGACGTTTTCATTGCACATGCAACACTTCAGGGCTAGGCAGTTCACTAATTGCGGGTTACACAAACAATTTCTTGGTTTGTCCAGAATCTGTGTTTCATGCATGTCAGCTTTATGTGCTTCAATGCAGAGCTGTCCTTTGAGAAAAATAAAAAGAAGATTCAATGCTTCACTTAAAGCGTCCCATGTCAAAATGAATTAATAGTAAAAAAAGTGTTTCTTGTAAAAATTTGCTTTAAATCTCTAATGTTACTACATATTAAAAGTGATATTAAATACCACAAATGCCATTGATCAACAGTTATTAAAAGGTCTAATTTTGTGTAGTATATAATTAATTTTTTTTAATTCACATGCTGTGCTGTAACTCAAGACCTGAATAACTTGGGTGGTAAGGAGGTGTGATTCTGTGTGGCAGCTGACCGTTTCTGAAGTTTTCAGGTCAGAGTGGCCTTCACTGGACTGACACTACAGATGGCTCATTAGGCTGTGGCTTGATAAGGCACTGCCAGCCCGAATGCGCACACACGCATGCACACACACTTCCATCCTTCCATCCTCCTGTCACTCTTTTTTTCAGTCTAACACCCCACCAGCTGCTCCCACACATACGTATAATGTATGTAAGTGTGTTCGTCACCTGTCTGATAAAATATGTGTGTGTGTGCATATATATATATAAACAGTTTTTCAGCGAACAGTTCTTTCAAAGTGACTTTTGGTCCTGAAATCTTGTGTTTCTAACATGTATCTAAAGTAATGGCACCAAATTGTTGCAAACTGCAATCAGCTTTCCGTAGCTGTTTCATAATCCGATTCTGTGTTAAGCTATCTTGACACGACACCTCTTCATCAAGTAAGTTTGGAAGTCTTTTGATGTCTTAATAATTAGTATGATTGACCCCAACCAGGAACTGTCTTTGTGAAGTTTGCATGTTCTCTATGCATCCAATGAGTGGAAGCTCAGTTTAGATTGAAGCTAAAACTTTTATTCAAAATCAGATGTGGATATGACATTGTTGGTCAAGAACTGAAATGCTGTTTTGTAAGTATTGGATTTATCCTAAGAATTTTAGTACTTTATTCCAAGAATTATCTGTGTGTGTGTGTGTGTGTGTGTGTGTGACTACTTTTGAACTTTTCACAATTATGTCCAAATTAAATTATTTTAAGTGCATTGGTAGATTGACAGGATAAGGCTATAGAAATTAATAAAAAAAAATGGATGGAAATCGTAATATATGTGCATGCATTTAGTTTGTCACATGCTAACACACATATAGCTGGTCTTTCTAATTTATGTGCATATGTGTGTTTGGATGTTTATGGACTGTCTCTGTGTAAAACTGTTTAATTGTTTCCTGTAACAGTCAGTGTTGACAGAATCTTTGTTTGAAAATGTGTTGCTCATTAAACCGACTCAACCTGTAAGGGGCAAACAAGGCCACCATACCTCATCACCTCTGTTACAACATAATTTATCTTTTCATCCACATCGCTGAACATACACCAGTAGGGATTCATGTACTTCTACAAGATCCTTGTATTAAGAATGTGAAAAACCAGGAGTGTCCAACACCAAAGCTTAAGAGATAGAGTCTTGCAACTTTCAGATGCATCCCTGCTCCTACTCACATAATTATTTCTTTTACCTTAAATCTGTCAAACTTTGCAGTTGGAAATATTAAAGCATAGTCTTATCAGCTGCTGAAGCATATACAGTGTTCATCCATACAGACTTTCCTGGAAATTGACTCAAGGTTCAGTCTGTAAAATCGAGGAGGTCGTTAAAAGCTAACACACTGATTTCATCTTAAAGCTGTAGTTGTTTGGGTTGCAGGTAATCTGTCTGAGTGCTGGGAGAGGGACTCTGGAGACGCCTGGTTACAGAGTGTAATGAAAGCTTCATTTTCTCTGTTTCTGTATCCAGCTCTGCTCATCCATCACTAGGAGCACCATCAAAGTGAGCCAGTGGAGAAAATGTGAGGCCCCCTCTCTATTGCCTTCCCATCTCAGAAAATAAGAGAACTAGCAATAGGACATGGCTGGACATTATCACAAAGGGGCATCCTTTTCTGCTTTATAGTCAGAGGAATGTATACCAGGATGACCTGGATTTGCCCCTGCTGGAGAAAGCAGCTTCATTTCTGAGGAATCAGATATGGTTTAATGAGGTGGGTGAAATGTCAGGATCCCTCTGTCAATCCTTAGCAAACAATCATTTCTTTCAGAATCCAGTTAGATGTTTTCAAATCCTATTTAAGCATTTTTGTGTGTCTATGAGTGATGGTACCATCCTGTTATCACTTATATCTTGTGAATATTAAAAAAGAAAGCTGTAGATGGAGAGGGAAGCTACAGATGCTTCAGGGAGTTTGGCAGTGACTCGACCACAGCACTAATGAACCCAGACTTAGGTGACCTCTTAGGGATCATAACGGTGTTAACAGCCACAAACAGACTACAGCCAATTATACCTAACTCAAAAACAGGGAGAAAAGGATGTATGTCACAGGGAAGAATCCGTTTTTAATGACTGTGCATAAATGAAAGATTTTATAGTTAAAAACCTGAAAATCGGTTAGGATCTTAAGCTGTTATTTGTCTTATTTCTCTTGAATCATTTAGCCCCTTCCTGTGCTGTACTTAAATACAATATTTGATTTTACTCTTCTTTTTCTAGTTAAGCCAGGGCATTTTCTTTTTGCATAGCACATTTTCAGTAACAGGACAATTCAAAGCTCTCTACTTGATTAAGAGGAAAATAAAACAATAAATAAATTGAATAAGTTTGAAAACCAATTAATAAGGGTCTATTGAAGAGACAAATGGGTTTTAGTGTCACTTGATTTTAGTAACTCAGTAATAAAGTCATAGATTATTAAACATAAGCTCCTGTAGAATGTGACTTGAAAAATACTGAATTAATCTGAATAAAACACTAATAACACACATTTAGTTGCATTAAAATGCATTACTTTATTAAAATTTGTTTATATTCTCACTAAGTAAATGTTCTTCAAATACAGGCTAATTTCTCATAATTGTGTGTGTTTAAGCAAGTGTTGCTTTATTTTAATTTTAAGTCCTTTTTTATACATCTTTACCACATGTACTAGTAAGAGTAGATTCCAAATCCCATATACAAATGGAATATACAAAACAAAAAGCAAAATTTGCCAAGTTTGCACAATAGAAGATGTTAAACCTAAAGTCTCCATAAACCTGTTGAAAAGCAGCCGTCGTGTTATACAGGCGTATCACCTCTGGTGAAATTTGCTTACATTCAGGGAGCTAAGCTGAATCCTTCTCTTAGCATTCTTCTTTATGCACCAGAACAAAAAGATATTCTTTTGAATTCTCTAGAGGAACCTTCAGCATTTACAAAGATATCTGCTGGAAAAATAAAACTCCAGCATGTACAGCAGCTCAGTTGCATACTGGAGGGATTTGAAAAAACAATCACAATGTCATGTCAGAGCACATACATAATAGATGAGGGTTTCCTCTGCTCAGTATGCTGCTGTGTGGTAACTGCAGCTGTTCAGAAGAAAACAAAGAAACACTTCAGATTCAGATTGAGAAAGCAAGAAAACAGCTTTAAAAAATATGTTTTAGAAACGGTAGTGCTGTGATAATGGAGGCAGGGTGTAACATGGAAAGGAGAATGACTCATTTTTATCCTTCTTAGACAGTTAAAGCTTGGTTGTACATTATTAATATAATGACAGAAAATAAACTGACATCACAATACAAAATCCCTGATCCGCTGGGTTACATCTTGTAAGTATCCCTAATGTTTCTAATGTAACTCAATAGTTTTGATGAGTTACACATTGTTTGCAACCAAAGTAAAGATGCACGAATTGTAAAAATGTGTATCTTGAATTTTTCCTCTTCTAAAGCAACTCTTGACTCTGGGAGAGGAGATGTTAAAATCTCCTTCACTACACTCCCTGTGGATTCTGTCACTCCCACCGTCTCCTGTGGATACCTAAACTCTCCCTCTCATCACTCTGGAGACCCAGCAAGCAGTTTGCTCCTGGCAGGCAGTGGTCCAGTAAAAGACTTGCACAGAAACATGCTGTTATGCAGCAGAGTGCCTCAGAAGTTCTCGCACAGACAGACTTTGTGGTTCAATATTTTAGGTCAAGATAAACCTTGTTATAGCTGGAAGTCAATGAGAAATTCCAAATTTGCATTTTAACAAACCTATTTGAAACCATTCCAATAAGTTTGAATAAAGAGAAAATCATTGATTGCTCATATATCTTGGTTTGTTTTTAACATTTACAAGAACTTATCTTGTGCTGCAACTAAGAAACAAAGAAAAATGTTCGTTTTCCCTAGTAGTTGAGGTATCTTTTTTAGAATTTATTTGTTAATCAAAACTAAAAATCATACCTTTCCCTCCTAATAACAAACCTGAACTCTGCATTATATTATCTCTGTTTAGATTGATCCAGACTCATTGAGTCCTCCTCCTCTGCCTCTGACTTAATACATTTTTACACATTGAATCTGTTGCCAATATTTTGTTCAATATATAAAACAACAGCAATAAAGAGGTTTTAATGTAAATTTTATTGTAATGGAGCCCTGATAAAACAACATTCTTGGTTAATAACTCACAAAATCTGGTATTTCAGCTCCACTCCTATAGTTTCATACTAAACTTTGACAAAGACAAGTTCTTGCAGCTCCTTCCTTCATGTGTGCTCTTCCTCTGAGATTTGCTTCTGTTATTACCGCTTCCTTCATATGAGAAGTGTGCCTGAAATTGCGCCCTAACCTGACAGGGTTTGTGTTTGCAGCCTTTAATCTTGTGAAAACATGAGCACAATTGGTAACTGAGAGCTTTTCACAGCTTAACTGTCAGTTGAAATTATTTCATGTGAATCGATTGGTTCTCTGGAAAATTTGTAAGTATTTTTTGTTTCGGGTTCTTTCAGCTGTCGTCAGTTTGTGCCACGAGACTCTTGTGTTAGTTTGTGTTTGGTTTTGTCTTTTCAATGGATACTTGCTTGATTTTCTTGTATTTCTTTAGTTGAATTGTCTTCATACCTCCTCACACCTATCGTTAATTGACACACCTGTCACTTATCAAGAACTCCCTCTGCTTGGTTCTTTTACTCTGTGGGTTTCTTTCTTCATGTACTCCTGATGTAATCCTGTGGATTTGGTGTGTCTTCCAGGCCTCGCATGTTTTCAGAATGTTCTAGTCATTTTCAGGTTTTAAGCTATCTGTTCTTCCCTTCAGGCTTTATTTGGGTTTTTCCACCCATCGTCTATACTCACTTGTACTTGCAGAATTGCAGGTGGGCTGGTCATTTGGAGAGAGGCAATTTTTTCCACCACTTTATACCGCTTCTTGCCAGAAGAAAAATAGTCAATGAAAATATATTCAAAACGAACAATTTGCCAGTAACTTCCTGCTCAATTTTCTCCACAGAAGTCAACTTGAATTCTAACATAAACTAATAACAAATGTCTGAATAAGAGAGTAAAAAATCAAGCAAAACTGATGATTTCCTCAGGTCTTTACTAATAAATTGTTACCCTTGTGTGAAGTAAAAATCAAAATTCCATATAATACCTCCCTCCCTCCATTATATCTAAGTGACTACATAAGGCACTGAACTAGTAAAACCCATCAACTTAACGAGCTCATAAAAATAGAAGTTTCCGTGTGCTCGGCTTGCGGTGAGGACGTGAGAGGGGTTTTTATGAGGGATTTGTGGCAGATAATGCTGCAGGGAGATGAATGTGACAATGACAAAACTTGTTGCAGGTGACTGAAAGTAGCCCACCGATGCAAAATTCACATTTTAGTTTAAAATAGTGACTTCTGTCATTACTGTGTGTAATAGAGGAGAGCAATACAAACCATAGATCTTGCAATTATGAAAAAAATAACAAAAAAGTCACATCTAAAGAAACTTAAAGTTGCCATTTAAGTTTCCTCAAAGCCATAAGGGACACACCAAACATGTGGAAAACTGTAAAAAAATGCCATTTATGGCTAAAAGCTAAATTTGCACATCAACCTAAACCATCCATCCATCCATCCATCCATCCATTCATGCATGCATGCATGTTCTTCTGTTTATCTGGGGTGGGGTCGTGGGGGTAGCATCCTAAGAAGCATATGCATAAGACATAAGGTCCACCCACCAGATGGGCCTGAATGCTTAAGTAGAAAGCAGTTTGGCTTCTCTTTTTTTTTTTGTCCAAGAACTGTCATGAAAAACTGCAACTGATAAGCCTGATGCTGTCAACTCATTTTCAGAACTGAAGAAGCATTTTTCATAACAGGTGAAATGGCTTCAACAACAAAAGACCAGATGGATAGTCATGTTCTCGATGACTGAGAATCTGTACGAATGTCTTCTGTTGGTCAAAGATAGAACTGAATTTAACTGCAAACCACTAGCCAGGCCTGAAAACCCATATTTACAGATGCATCATCTAAGTAACAAAAGTAACAGATTCAACATTCAAGTGCTTAAATACTGGCTTTTCCAATAAATTAATTTTACAATGTATTTTTTTGCAATTCATTCTTCAATTCAAAGCAATCCCAAGTTGGCCATTGTTCTATCCAATAAGCATTTGCAAGAGGATAGATGTGTTGCAAAACAAAAGCTTGGACCATTAGCTTTTTTATTACCCAGGCGGAGAATGAGTAAATCACACTCAGGCTGAGATCTACTGCAGGTGGAAGTATTTTGCGAAATATGCCTTCAAGTGGTGTAGAAAGAAGACAATCTCTAGAAAGATCCAAACAAGATGTTTAAAAGTAAATTAAAATGTGTGAAAACAATTTTATAAAGCTTGAGAAAGCATGTCTTTCTTGTTCGATGTAGAAGAATCAACCCTTCATTTTGCTTCTCAGAACAGATTCAAGCTTTTTTTGATGTCTACATTTTCTTGAAACTGCTTCATCACATGATTTATTTATTTTTTCTCCTATCACTTCACACTGGAAGCAAACCTATCCTTTGGGACGCCCTGTGGTGTTCCTGCACAGCTGGGTGTTTCAAGAGATCCAGAAAGATATTTGATATCAACACTTTGTATTTTCCTTGCTTGCAAGCATGCTCTATTCACTCTGTGTCTCTCGCTACCATTTAACACAATGAGCAGTAATTATCCAAGCTGCAATCAAATCTCTGATTGTTGCGTAAATCTTCATCACGCTGTGAGGGATGTTAACACATTCATCCAGATGCTGATGTGCTACAGAGGGAACACAGAGAGGCTTGCTCACTGAGGAGAGGGCTGGAAGGGAGAGCCACAGTGCCTCCTGTCTGCAGCTAGAAATAAATGACAAGCAATTTAAAGCCACACTGTGTTTTATGGCACTGGAATAAAACCTTAAGCAAATCTGCATGGTAACCTAACATGCCTATTTGCAACTCTTTATTACTTGTACAAAGCACTTCTGTCTTCAGCCCCGTTTCCTCTGAGGTCAATGAAACGGTGCACAATGTTCTTCTGCCAGTAAACACACCATAAAATAGATGGCCTCAAGGTGGAGAGAGGTTTCTGCAAAGTCAGAATGACATTGTGGAGTCCTGATTCAGCGGCAAGACTGCACACAGATGAATATTCCAACACAGCGGAGGAATATCATTAATCAGGAAGTTACCTTTTCTGTCAGGATGTGGTGCCATCGTCCCAGACAGATGCTGTCTGGGGTCAGGGTGTGATGACTGATAACAGACATGAGAAAAATGTTTTCCCATCACTACTTTGGTTTAAACTCTTTGTTTGGTGTCATTTCAAGGATTTTTGACTGCTGTGGTTCTAAAAGTTCTGCTCAGACGCCCAGTGGACCATAAAACACTGTCTGGGTTCTTGTTCCTCTTCAGAATTCAAATGAAAAGTGTCAGAAATTAATGAACTCATCACTGACATTACTGTCATTGATTATGTGCTTCCAATGATGCTTTTGAACTTGGACAAAATGATTATTTGAAGTGTAGATTTCATTTAAATGTAAAACTAAGAATTTGGGACATGACTTGAATGTGTTGTGGATTTTCTCTGATCTTGTTTTAGTCAAAAGGTTCTTTAAATATACTTCAGTTAAAAGCGACTACCTGGCATAATGTCGTCTAAATATTTGATCACTTTTCTTTTCAGAGTTGGTATATTTCATTTAAATCATCTATTTTCCTGTCACAGATTCCGCTTTTAACAACAGTTCATAAATCTTCAATAAGGTTGAGGGCTGCACCATTCAGGAAGCTCAATACTAACCTGCTTTGTCCATTAAAGTTGCATCCAGATTTTCATCATCAAGCTGAAAGTTGATGATGAAAACCATCAACTTGAGTTGACGTTGTTTCCTCCTGGGTTTATTCTAACATGTTATGTAATTATTCTAGTCAGAGATGTCAAGATAAATTTTTAAATGTGTGAACGTTGCATTAAATGTCAATTGGAGGTTGGTGGTAGCATCATGCACTGGGTCTGTTGTACTGCTAGTGGTATGGATGCATTGCACAAAGTGTATGTGTATTGGATGCTCAAGTGGGAATTTGACTTGAAGCATGGAATATAGCTAACCTCAACCATACTAAAAATGGATCCTGTTCTCCCAAAGGTCCATCTCAGGAAACCCAATTTCAGTGAAGAAGAATTTGCTGCCAGTTGTCAAATATCCATGGAGAATTGCAACTGAAGCTTGGCAACAAAAGCAAAAGCAGTGACATTTTTATCAAATATTGGTGGGACTGTAGGATGAGAGAAGATCAACAACAACAAATGCAAAACATATGCATTGAATTCTTGGTTTTACAAATCAAGCGCATTTACCATAAAAATGCACTAAATATATGAGTGGAAGTCCAAATTAATGCCATTAATGCCTATGGTAAATCTATGTAATATTCTGACCACAGATTTTGCCTAAAAGTTTGCTATAATTTGTCCCAATAAATAAATAGAATCTATAAAAAAAGCATTCTTTTCCAAAAACACTGTTTGCAGTTTTTGTTATAAACTACCTGACTCCCCATCAAGCTCTTGCATCTCTCCTTGTCATCATGTTGAGCTTCTAGGTTAAACTAGCATTAGCCCCAAATTACTTTTCAGAATGTAAAGGCGGTCGGAGGGTTGCACGCTTCCGCTGTCCCATGAAATTTCTTCTGACTCCTTTCCTTAAAACCAAGGCGCTTCAGAAGTGAGCCTTATAAAGAACTGGAAGGTGACAATCTGAAATATATATATCCATAATCCACTTCCACTCTCAACACAAGAAATAAGATATCTATCAGTCACAATGTTCATAATGGCAACATTGGGGCTGAGGTCGAAGCAAAATGAAGGCTTTGAATTATCTTTATCTATTGAATTTCTATTTGTTCTTTAATGGATAACGTGAGCTACTTTTGCTGTGTTTTTCCGCAGCGCACATTAAAAGCAACAGAAGCATTCTCACTGCAAAGAAAGAACAAACAACCTCAGGGAATGTCAGGTTGTTTACGTGAAGCTTCCTGCCATCTTACTTTAATCAGAAGTGCAATGATTAGGACCTGAAAAGCTCGCCTTAGGCCTGTTACAGCACAGACAGGAAAGGTTTGATTTCTAGCCTTTATCTGTGTTTCTCAAGCATACAGTTTGTGTACAGAAAGAAGCCAAGAGGGAAGGTTGCACGTCAACGAGGTCCACAGCTTGTTCCTGCTGGCGGCAAGGCTTATAAGTGCTGCTGATTTGTAATTTCCCTGTGCTTGCAGCTTCTCTCAGGGGAGCGGGCTCTTGCTGCATGGGCTTGCTCTCTGCATTAACTCTCATGAATGATGGAGGAGGCACGTGTCAGCCACTTTTTCAAAGAACTCGGATGGTTTGAAATGTAGAAACTGAACAGGTTGAAAGAATAAAGATAAAATGAGGTTAGTATTCATTTAGGTTGGAAAAGAAATGCAATATGGGATAACAACTTCCTGGTAACATTTGCTTTTGAGTTGAGTTATTACAAGTTTATAAGTTCAGACCATCCTGACAATGATGATTAGTCAAACAATAAGACGAAGATGTGTGAGAGACATCTCTTTTCAAATCTTTATCTATTGAGTTTGTTACATAACTGTGTGACTGGCTCTCATTTTGACATGAAACGCACCTAATCAGCTGTCTTCGCTGCATTATTCATGAAGCAAGTGAGAATGAGTGTCTCAAGCACGACCCATGATTCTTAGATAAATGTCTCGGCCTTCTGGTGGAGCATGGGTAGGGCTTGTCTTGTTTTTTTTGTTTTTTTTTACCCAACAAGACAATTGGCAACCAGAACAACTTAAACATGCATTCACTGTAGGAAACATCAATCTGTCACAGTTTCATGCAACTAATGTTAGCCTAATGAATAAATATGTATTTCAAAGGTCAATAATCTGATCTTATTGAAGGAATAAACCTCATACTAGCATAGCATACTTCATACACTGTAGAAATGGTCCATGCTGATCAAAACTGACTAAAAAAGGTAATGAGATGTTTAGATGAAGCCACTAGAGGGCGTATTAATTCCTTTAAATTAAAACCTGCCCCCTTGTTTGGAGTTGGCTTATTTTATCTTCCTCTGGTGTTTTATGATAAATAGTTGCAAAACTTTAACCACACAAAATCCTTTCTTTCAACACTGACACTGTAAAATCTGCCTGACTGAAGTATTTTACATCACATAGCTGTACAACGTGTTGAAAATGGTTTTATGCATACAGTTTTCTTTGTTTTAATGTATTCCCATTATCTGTGATAATTAACAATAAATGGCTTTTCAAAAATTGTTTACAGCAATCGGCATTTACTTCAAGGTAGACTGATATCAGGTAGCATATATTGATTATCACTGTATTGCAGATTGTAGTGCTTCATTCATCTACAGTAAGGAACTTAGATCATGTCAAAATCATGTAATTTGAGTATAAGACTCAAAATTGCAAAAATAATTTTACATTTTGGTAAATTAACACTTTATATTTCTAAGCCACTGATTTTAACTTGGTTTTATTGAAAATGTCCTCTAAGTAACCTTGAAATCTTAAAAACTGAGTGGAGGGTCAAAATATAGCAACTCCACTCATAATAATATTTTTACTACTTTTGACCTCGGCTGTCCAGAGCATGTGCTCAGATATGAAGTCAGTTGATTGTTGATGTGTTGGTACTGTACTTTAAATGATTAACAGACAGGATAAAGAGGTGATTCAAAAATGACCACTTGTCTTTTGAATCAAACGTGGTTTGTGGGACCAAACGTTTGCAGTTTGATTGTATGTCTCCAACAGATTAGTTTCATAATAGTTAACAAAGTGAATTCTTGATCTGTCTATTTTTTTTTTTTTTTACCATCTCAGACTTTTAAAACTTCAGCCTGTAATGGTAAATATGAAGTGAAATCCACCAACTGAAACAAGAAAGTAACCTACTATTGCTATTTTGCCACTTTACAGGGCTCTGTAGGTTGAAGTGGGGGGTATATAAATTGCACCATGCAGCTATCCTGGTCCTAAGTTACCCTGAGGAGTTTTACTGGGAACCTCACTGTAAGTGTTACACAATGGCCAAACACAGGCCCCTTACCATGCATTCTCTCAGGATGTGTTCTCCACCTGTTTTGATCTCGCTCCTCTGACTGTGTGTGTGTGTGTGTGACCTTTTACTCTAGTCCCACCCAAAGTCGTGTATATTTGCTTAAAGGACAAAAGTCTCTGTCATACAATAACGCAGACCCCCATGGCAGTGATATAGTTCCAGGTCTGCTCCACATGGAGCCCTCTCAGGGGCCCACGTCCCAAAGGTCACAGCATCAAAGACATCACAGGTCAGGGGGCCGAGGAGAACCTGGTTTAACCCTCCGGTGCCCTTTGCATTATGATGTAGATACATCCACTCTCTTTAGTTCTTACTTTCCATACGATATGTCAAAATAATATATGAATGGAAACCTGAGCAAGTTTATGTGTTGTTGCCATTGTTGCCTTTGATTTCAATTCTGAGCTTGAATTTAATTTTTTACTTTGAACTGCTTGGATAATGGTCTTGGATGGTTGGTTTTCCTGCTGTAAACGTTACTGTTCGTTCAAAATCATCCAATGAGAAGAAACAAAATTAGGAAACACATTTATAGCCACCCTCTCTGTGTCTAAACATTTTCAGATCCACCTATCACTGCAGCGCTTGCGGTTCTCTACATGGACTTTAAACTGGAATCTATGACCATTGTTTCTGCCACAGACCTCAGGGTCAGTAAGATTGGATTGAGAGCATCGGTGAGCAGAACGTTTCAGATGTTATCACAAATGTTCAGCTCTGGCTTTTGACTGAGCCACTCTAGCACATGAACATTCATTTATCTAAAGAGTTCCATTGTTGCACTTCCTTTGTGTTTACATTCACCATTTAACTGTAAAGTGAAAATCTCGCACAATCTCAAGTGCTTTGTTCCCTCTGCAGGGGGGGAGCATCAGAGGCAACGTAAAACATGGTATAAGAAGTGAAACTAGGGGCATCTGGTCAACAGGCGAAGCTCCTATTCTTGAGGCTCAGAGATTTGATCTGAACTGGCTTCTTTTCAGAACTATTGGCATCTTTCTGGGTTAATTTAGTGTACTGTATTGCCCAGCAGAGACCCAGATATAGGGATTCTCCTAGAGAGGCGCTAGATAAAGGATTTTCCATTGAGTCTGCTGAAGAAAAGCTTCCCCATAGCATGATACTGCCACCACCATGCTTTACCATGGCGCAAATTTTTTTTAGATTGATTTAAAATATTAGCTTTGCAATACGTAGATCATTTTACTTTTAGTTCAAAACGTGTAATTTTGTTCTCCTCTGACCAGAGGTCCTTTGTTGTGTTCCCCACCTGTGGTGTGTCAAACTTTAACAGGACTTCTTGTGACTTTCTTTCAACAACCAGTTTGTAATTTCTCTTCCATGAAAGCAAGTCCTGCGAGTGAGTTTTATTGTTTATATAGTTTTCCAGATATTTTGTGCATCTTCAGCTTCTGATGAAAAAAACACAGGCATCTTGCCACGTCAGTTTAGGTGGACTGATGTCTTGGTAGGTTGGTGGTTGTCCCATTGTTTTTTTTTTTTTTTTTAATTAGCAAATAAATAACTAGACAGTGTTTTATCAGATGTTGAGAATTTGAAAGATTGTTTTACAAAATAACCTGCAATAAATGTCTATATAATTGTACCCCTTTTCTTCTTGATGCTGTTTTTCTCAGGATTTTATTTGTACTGAGATTATATTAGTAATTGAATTAATAATCTCACAGTTAGACACAGAGTTACCTTGGATTTTATTTAGGAGTGTCAGAGTAATCATAATCAGCTTTATTGGCCAAGATTGTTTGTACAAACAAGGAATTTAACTTCACTTTCAGATGCTTTACACCATAGAGACATTTAGTATGAGGGAGCTGAATGAATGTCTTTTTTCAGAGTCAATGCAACTTTTTAAAACTGGAGGAAATGAGTCCAAACTTTTTCTGGAAAGACTGATGTGTCTACCAACTATATTAACCCATAAAAATGTCAAAGCATTGCAAATCCCATCACCTCTCAGCCATTTCCATGGAGATGGTGATTATCCATGCAGAGAGAAACACATTATGCAACACAGTAACAGACTTGCCATTCAGAGTTAATGGGATTATATTTCAGTCTGTTCTG
Organism: Brachyrhaphis terrabensis; assembly: GCA_903067065.1. Classification (NCBI taxonomy): domain Eukaryota; kingdom Metazoa; phylum Chordata; class Actinopteri; order Cyprinodontiformes; family Poeciliidae; genus Brachyrhaphis; species Brachyrhaphis terrabensis. The sequence goes on along the minus strand of CAEGAG010268359.1, from coordinate 84,912 downwards.
CTCTGACATGTCAATAAACCTGGTTTTGCTGAAAGCGGGGCTTTTTTTTTTTGCAGGCAGGAGCTTCCAGGACACACAGCTTTTACATTTTGGGATAGTTGTTTGAGAGATTTTCACTATTTTCTTTCTCCATAGGAATGTGCCAAGTTAAAGCTTTCTGGGGGAAATAATGAAGGCATTTTTGTAACATTTTGGGTGACAAAATGTAAATATTTCACACACATTTGGTCAAAATTCAGTGTTTTATTGAGAGCTTTCTTTTCAGTGTCCAACCATTTGCTTTATAGATAGAGTTGACTGAAAGGAGGAGCGATGGAGGGCAAAGGGCACAATCTTACATGAGTTTCTTTTTACTCTGCAACCCAATAAATTTGTGAAAGGCCTAAACGTGAATGGAAGGGAAAGAGGTCACTGAGCAGCACAAATGTAAGTAAAGGAGAGAGGAAATCTAATCAGCTTGGAGATGCTAATTTTATGGAGCACCAATTAAGGAGAATTTTTTTATGACACTCTTTTTGGAGAAGACAAAACACTAGAGCTGGGGGGGTATTTTAGCTTGAATGGCTCTCTCTCCCCCATTCCCCCCATTCTTCCCTCTGCAGGATTGAAACCAGTCTCTAATGGGATGGCACCCACTTTACGCCTGCCCTCGCCCACATTGAAGAAAGGAGGCAGACTCTGTTTGTTGTTCTGGATGGTCGTGCGTCCCGTTTATCACTGTCACTTCACTAAAAAAGGAGGACCGAGGGGGTGGTGCAGAGCGGGTTTCTGGGGAGGTTAGCCGTACAATCTGTCCCGCTTGGGGTTTTACGACTATGGGGGCCCCACATGGCGAGACCCCCACCCAGCACCAATACATCTCCATATCTGCCTTTCGGGCATCGACGGCCTTTGTATCGGCTCACTCCGGCTGCCAAGATGTGTGTCTGCACTGTGAACTGGGGCCTGGGTGGAGTACCTAACTAGACAATGATGGGAGATCCAAGACTGCCAATATTTAACCAGCGAGCAACCCACTCACGCCCCTGCATGGCCGCAGAGCCCCCTGTGCCTTTGTGGACTCTGAGTTAATCTTTCAAAGGTCCAAGTCTTGCCCACTGTCCCCTAAATATACTACTACTCAGTCTCTTGAGTGGTAATTTTATGGGATCTTTTGTCACTGCTTGTGCTGTTTACTCTGCCTCCACTGCACTCCATAACTCCATGATCCTTAAATCCTTCTCGGAATTAACTCTTCATTAATAATACATTAGAGAGGAAGTGAAGCAGAGTGATGCCTCTGCTTAGTAAACAGGAATAAAACCTGCAATTAATAGTGCTGATAATTAGAGCTGGCCTAAGACGTTATGAAACCCAATATTGAGTTTTTCACCCCACTTTTCAGTTCTTGTGTCTTCCTCTTCCTTTCTTTCCATCTTTACATACATCTGGAAAATACTTGCTGCTTGTTTATTGCCCCTTCCTTTTATCAAGCATTTATGGACCCTTGTAAACTAGTATTGATATTTAATGCTGCGCTCAGCAGGGCAGGGTTGTTTTGCCAAACATCGAAGCCCAGCACTCTTTGGAACAGGAAAAGTGAGACAAAGAATTATATTAATAACAAAGGTGCTATAAATCCAAGCTAAGCCCTGCTGCCAGCAAGAGACCACGCAGTCACAGTACCGTTCCTGCTGGGGTAGTTGCTTCACACATTTTGGTTTGTTCAATTGTCTTTTTAGAGAAATGATGCATTCATAGCACTGTACAAATATCTTGAGTCGTCCCTCATTTTCATGGGCTTGACTAATTTCATGAGTCATTTTCAGAAAAATATCCATTTTGTTGATAAAGCCTTTGAACTCTTCTGGGTTTGCAATCCTTGAATTTACTTAATCACATACAATAGTAGTCTTGTATTTAAGTGGGATGTTTTGCTATCGATCAAAACTAAGTAGCACATCATTTTGAGACAGAAAGAAAAGGATACAAATGCAGTCACCTCACCAGAGAAAATAATTTTTAGAAGGATTGTTTGCTGAAGTTAAAGCTGGTTTTTCAAGTTTGTCTCTACATGGCTACATAGTGACATTTTTGTCCATCCATCTGTGCTAAACAGTTCACATTCATGTTCTTCCTCAGATTAGGTAATCATTCATCTTTACAAATCTTCACACAATAGTTCTGGTTGTGTCCATGTTGCCATTCCCTGGGTCTTGCTCCTCTTAGTTTCTCCCTCCATCTTTCTTGCATTTTATCCCATTGTTTTTTGACACCAAAACAAGCTTTCGATGTCAAAAAACACTGAAACTTTGTGTGTTTGCGTTTGTGTTTGGATTCTACTAATCTAAAAAAGCTGGTGTTAGTTTTTAAAATGACTAAAATCAGTATTGTATCAGTTCACAGTTTAAACCTCAGACATCTAGTTTGGTGTGCTCCTTTCTCTTGAAATGAAAAAAAAAAAAGTTGCCTGAGGCATTTGAACAGAAGGTTATAGCAGCTCATAACCCTGGTAAGGAATTCAAAGAGATCTCAAAAGTGGTGGAAGTCACCTTTTCAGCTATTGTCTCGAAGAGGAGGACACTTCAACCTGAAGAGCCTGCTGGGACAGGAATATCTGCCTGAGACTCACTGATGTAAAAACATCTAACATGTTTGCATTTTTGATTGCATAACACATTTCATTAATGTGTTTCCCACAATCCCCACCACTTTGGTTCATCTCCTAATGATGAAATAAATGGAAAGGCTAATGATTGCTTGTAATTGTAAAGTGGGACTGCAGACCGCATAGCTCTGAAATGAGCGACAAATTGCTTGCAAGAGAGACTCAGAAAACAACACTATAATTATAAAAGAAATCTAAAAGGTGAACATTTGAAAGCAAGTATATCACCCTCATGCACCATTAATTATGCAAATCAAAGGACAACTCAGACACATGCAATTGTGTTTGCACACTTTCATCTCTAGTTATTTTCTCTAACTTAAGTTAATAATTGCAAAAAATGATTTGTGTTCATAGAAATGCTAATTTCTTCACAGCACAGCTTTTCAAAGGATTAGCATTGGGTGTAAATAGCTATTCAGTTAGTCAACTATTTTCTATTATACAAAATTATTCAAAAATGCTTTTTTTCAAACTTGTGTGCAGATTCACTCACCTACTGCCCACATCAAACAGGTCTGAGCAATTCTGTTCTATGTTTCGTAAAGGGAGACTGTGCTGATACTCTATGCATTCTTAAATGCCCAGAAGGTTTCATCTCCCATCATCTTGCAACTGAATCTCTCACCTTAAGCTTTAGTGGACTTGTGCAGTCTCTTATTCTACAGCCATGCACTTTTAGGTTAAGTGTAGCAAGTGTATTAACCTGCTGTAGGTTTTCCTTTTTAGAATTTAGTCATCTGATGACTAAATCTAAATCTCATCTGACATTTACATCGGTCTACGTGAAATGTGAAGTACCACCACAAAAAAAAGTAATGCTACAAATTTGAGAATTAAGAAATTTCTTAATTCTCAAATTAAGAACTTAAGAAGTAGGAGTTGTACTTGGAAGAATCCTAAAATCTCTCTGTATGCCATGGATTTCTTTGTATAAGACTAAGCATGTATTCCACCTCCAGCTTAGCGCCTGCAGGTAAAGTACAGCCTTTACAGCATAAACTTGGTGTAACTGATATCAGATACATGTTTCAGTTTTAAGAACCAATCCATTCACAATAATAATGCCTTAATAAAGGACCTGCAAACAAGTTAATGTTCAAATAAATCACCCTGTTAACAAATTATACTAACTTTATGCATCTCTTCAGGATTAACAACTTAAACACAGAATGAAATGCACAACCTAGCACTGTATATATGTTATATTCCACTGAATTGATCACAGACTTTGGAGCTAAAAATGTCCCAGTTGGACTGCGACAGCAGCAGAACTCCTCATCAATATTCAGGTCTGAATTAAGGTTTAATGTGCCCATAATAAACCACCTGAGCCTTGTGAGTGGTTCCTGGATGGAATATGTGGAGTATATGGCCAGATGAAAAGGGAATGGAGAGGGCTAAAAAGAGCAACAAGAAAGTGATATCAATCTGATTCATGGCAAAAGTGTTTTTTAGGAATACACAAATCGCAGAGGTTGTAATGGGAATACTCATTTGTATGAAATCTGATTCCTGCCAAATGCAGAAACAAACTAGAGCACACTGAGATTGTACTCAAGTGTTTTTTCTTTTTGTTGCTGTTTCTTTTTATCTGTGATCTCTTTTATATATTCAACTCTGAATGAGCATGAGCCACAAACCAAACATTCAATTTTACAACATCTGTTTAATGTGTCAACTCGGTCAGGAGAAACATGTATATACCTATCAACATTTTTTGATATGATTCTTGTTTTACAGTTTCTGCAAAACTGGAAAGTCGATCACTCATGTGAAGCTGGATTAAAATAACAAAATCTATTGTTTGGTCAAATTTTTGGCTTTCTCAATTTTCACATTTTGATATTTAAACATTTATTTAAAATAGATCAGAACAATGTTCTTATTAGAAGCTTGTGAGGGAGCTTCTGTAAATGACATCACCAAAAAAATAAAATAAAATAATAATAATAAATCTGTTTCATTCACCTGCTTGTGCCTTCATGTTTCCAGAAGCAGACATTTACCTTCATTACTTGGGGCTGATGACTACGTCTGGACAACAGAGTCTTAATTAAAAATGTAATTGGCCTTTTATAGAACGTTAGAAGCATGTACCTACTGGCTAAGAAGAGGATTAGACAGCATTGCCAGCAGTGATGCTAATAAGGAAGATAAAAATAATTTAGTACATGATTTTAAACTGAAGTAGTTTTAGTGCTGTAAAAGTCAAAATGAGACTAAAGTTAATTTGCTTGAATTTGAAAACCCCTCTAATTTAGAGCAATTGTTCCAAAAAATATGAATTTTTGAATTTTGCAGACCTATCTGCAAAAAACTGTTGTTTTTGAGAACTGTTATTCTCAAAAACAGATTTTACAAAAACGTATGATTTGCAATCCCAAGTCATGTTTAAACATGTGTTTGAAAATTAAACACAAGACAGATTAGTCTGAAGTTTTATTTTCTCAAAAAGCTCTAACTGGAAAATGTTTCTTTAAAGCTTTTTTGGCTGCCAACTGAGCAGCAATAACTACTGTATTACATCAAGAAAAAAGTCCAGGAAGTCAATTGTGTGTTACTAACTAGTCTGATGGCCTGAACAGACAAAAACTAATAACACAGCATGCTTCAATCAATGACCCTGCAGAGGCCGTATACCAACCGAACACATGTGGGCACACACAGAAACCATTGATCAGTTCGTCAATCACTGGTCAATGAGGATGGCCAGTGGCCACCAACACTTGGATCATTGTGCCTGTTGACCCTAAGGTCAGTGGTAAGTAGCTAAGAGATGAGCCCCGTTACAAAAGGACTGCATCATGTACTTTCCACATACAGTGCCGTTGCCAGCGGCACCGTTATGAATGGACACATGGCAGGCCTGCCCACAGATGGGATGTGAAAGTGTGTTTGTGTGTGGTAGGGGCTGTTGCTGGGGAGAAGGAGCACAAGCGGAGGTAACAGACTGAAACAATGGTGCTGATGAAAGGCAGGTTTCGTGCCGAGGCTTGAAGGAGGGAGATTATTGGGAGAGAAGTTCCCCATCAAACTGGAATGGTGGGGGCAACAGGGAGTTGGGGGGCAGAGCAGCAGAACTACACAGATCGCTGACACAAAGCCTGCCAACTGTTCAAAAGTGTGACCAACACAATGCCAAACAGATACACTGAGTAAGAGTGCATCTGTGCAGCCATTTGTAGCCATTTGTTTTTTTTTTAACAGATGTATATTTATATTTAATTCAGCTTGTATTCAGAAATATGTGTTTTATTTTATACGTAAGACAGTTGATTAAATAAAACTTAAGGTTTGATATAAAACATTAGGTTTAAACAAAATGTCTTTCAAAATAAAAGCACTTTATCTTTCATAAACACTTTTAAAAATGTTAAGTTTTCTTAAAACATTTTTATTCATTTCATATGTATACCACTTTTACCACAACTATGTGCTGGATCTTGTGTATTGTATAAATTTTCTTCAGCTTTTTGCATTTTTTTTTAAAATCACATTCAAATGTTTTAAAGCAAACAACTTTTAATGCCAAAAATAATTAGAGTAAATCTAAAATGCAGCTTTCAAACTATTTCATCTACAAAGGCAAAAAACGCTTCATAAACCATCCTGGTCAGACATCATGTCCAGATTGACCTCCTAACCCATACTCTTTTTACACCTCATTTTGGTTTTTAATTGTACTTTCAGTTTTACCTGAATTTAGTTCAAGCTTTTTTGAATTTTCTTGGTTGACTCTTGTTAAAAATTACATTGAAATCTTATGTCTTGCTCTGATTTTCACATAAAAATATAGTTGTATGCCTTATGTGGTATAAATACATTTTACTCTGCATTTTAGTACTTACCTATTCTTTTAGGCACATGAGGTAAAATGTATCCTTTTTGTTACTGGTATAGTGCTGCTCAAGGCAGTGAATTATAAAGTGATGCAGTTTGTTTTTGTAGCTTATCATCGTAATCCGTATTTCAAAAGGAACTGTTTTGCAGTTTAACTAAAGCGTTTTTTGTTGTTGTCTTTTTTGTTTGCTTCAATAATTACCCAACCTGCTATCACTCGGTCTTCCACCAACCTGAAGGCCAACATCTGGATATGGTCTCTGCACCTCCTGCTCAGCAACATGTTTGGCTCTGTCCCCTTTCACTCTCGCTCCCCCTTTTAGGCTGTCTGTCCTCCCTCAGTGTTTCCCCCCGGGGTAACTGTGGGGTAATTTATGAAGTTCTAGCAGCATGGAGTAGACCAGTGTATGAGACAGCCTGCTGACCAAGTCCCATTCAGCTCCTGGACTCCTTTTATTCCTGTGTGCTTGGACGCCTCCTCCTAACTACCCTCGCCCTGCAGCCTTCCACAGCATGCAATCCTCCACGGCCCCTTAAAGATGAAGGTGAAAGTTATTGGAGTCTTTAGTGACTCATAAACATCCTAGGGGATTTTCATACTGCCTTTGTCTCTTTTTGTTGTGGATAAGATAATGCAATTGTTTCAGGCAGTGTAAATGAATAAATCAGAGCAGTTTGCATGAACAAAAGGCAGCACTCCCTGTCCTCAGAAACACTTGTTAGCCCGTTCAGGTGCTCGGGGAAACAATTTTATATCCTTTTCTCCTGCTAAATCTACAGATAAAAGCAGCAGAAATTCACGTGCAGTGCCTTACAAAAGTTTCCATATCCTTTGAAGATTTTCATATTCCTCACTTCACATCTAAATCCAATGTGTTCACTCGCAAAAAATCCCAATACCATGCTTTGAAGTTTGTGGTTGTGAAGTGACCTGATCCTTTCCCAGTCGACATTTTGTAGAATCGTCTTTCTTGTTGCAGTTACAGCTGGAAATGTTAGTCTTCAGCAGCACACTTTCCACACTTGCACATCACAAACCTGAAATGTTTGTTCATCCTTCTTTGAAAAAGATGGATGGAGTTCATGTAGCCTCATCGGATCGGAGTGTCTTCTTCACACGAATTACTGTGTACATGGCTTGTGACAATATCCCTCATGACCTACTTTTCACACTAACTTTCTTGTTGACATTCTTCAAAAATATTTGAGATCATGACTAATAGTTTTTGTCACAAAGTGTGATTGTGAAGGATCCAAATTTGTTCAAGAGAGATGCCAAATTATGTAAAATGTGTCTTACTTAAAAATAAAACTAACCTCCAAAATAACAGAAGGAATCAGTGAGGAGAAACCAACAGAGAGCAAACCAGTCTGGAACATCACTGAACATAAACAGGGGGCTCTGACAAATGATTGTACAAATTTGGATGTACATGGTAGGAAGGTGATTGCTAGAGTGAACACGTGTGTGTTTATTAAGCTTCAGCTGTGAAAGAAAAATGACCGAGGCAAAGGACACATTCTCTTACAATCCTCCACAAGTTGCCTGGGAATGGGAGGAGTTTCTCTTCTAAATTCAGAGCAAAGCATTTCCAGATGAGGTTAAAGACAGCCTATCAGAGTGATTGATTTGGATCACATCACTGATCACTCAATGTAAAAGTGTGATAGAAAAATATAAACTAGGGATCACACATATTCTCTGAAATAATTCACAGTCTGCTAATTAAGTGACATGTTTTATATCTGCACCCAAACAACTATTTGTTTCAGAGATCAACGTGAGCCTTCCCAGTTGATCTGAATGAGGCAGTAGAGGCACTGACTTCCTCTCCAGAGAATAAATGGCTCCGCTGAGAGGCAATGCCCAGAAATGGCACAGGAACTAAAAATATAATAGGGAAGACATTCTGAAGCAACTGAAAAGAATATAAAATCCTCACCACAGAATAAAGTTGTTACTTTAATTTACTCCAATTGATGGAGCGGTACAATGGCACACATCTCAGGACCAAAACTGAACCAGCAGTGACTCTATGAGTAGACAATCCCCCTGATTTTTGGATCTCTGCAGCTCTTCCATAGTTATCTTGAGCTTCTTGGTTTTCTCATTCATGCTTCCTGTGAACAATCTGTCTTGGTGTCTTAATGGGTTTGCAGCTGCTCCATACAATTTTCATTAAGGATATTATTTTGTAACCTGACATTTCCTTAAATTTCTTTAAAACATGTGCATTGAACTGTCTGTGTGATGCTGATTGTTTGCTAATGTCCTCTGACAAACCTCTAGTGCCTTCTTATTACATCTGTGTTTTTTAGTGAGATTAAATTACAAATAAACAACCTGAATTCTCTCATCAGCTGATCTCTGAAGGTAATTGCTTGTACTGGATTTTATTTAGGTGTAAAAATAAACCAGGTTATATGTGCTACTTTGTGTTTCTCAAAAACATTAAATTCCAATATAACACAACAATGTTGCTGGTTGTAATATGATAATCTGTGGAAAATGTATATATATACTTTTGCAAAGAACTTTATCCTAGCTGATGCAAGAACGATAGTGTGTGATCCAAAACTGTAAACAACCCCAGGATCTTCTTTCGGCCACATGCCCAGATTAAAGCCTGGTGGGTGTAGAGAAGATCGAGCCCCTGATCCCGTTAAACAATGACCAGCAGAGAGCAAAAGAGGCCTTATGCTGAACAGCACAGGTTTGCTCTTCAGCTCAGTGCTTTATTGAGCTATAAGAGGCCCTAATCTGGGCTGATCCTCTGTCACTACAAGCATATGCCTGTGATAATGCCCTCATTTTATGGTCACCTGAGCACTTTCATTGGAGTGCACCCCATGAGGCATCAGAAAGCGGGACCGTAAAGCCTGGGGGAGAAAAAGAGGATGTCTCAGATCTAAGAACTGGATGAAGGGTCCTGAAAGGTGACATCTAGAGAAGAAAGTTAAACACTCTGATGGAGGGTTAAAAACTGAAGGATTATATGGAAACATGGAAGGTGGCTACGCTTTCATTTGTAAAATGCAAAGCTTGATCCTTCTGTCTCTCTGTGTGGCCCGTTGCCTATACAAACACATGAATAAGAATAAAACCGACACACAATGGGACTTATTTGGCCCATGAATGTAAAAATGAAGTAATAGAAGAACTATTGGTGCACTCAATTGATCAGCAAGAGTCCATATGTCTCCCTATTCTTGGTCTCTGACAGTATGAACCATCTCCAGATAGTCATGTCAAGATTTTCAGCATGATTTTTCAAATTCCTTTTTGGCTGAAAACATTCATTTTCTTTTCTATTAAAAGACTAGAATATTTTGTCTCACATTGTTAATTAGGATCTGACCCAATTAACAGATGAGAATCCAGCAGCCTTTTGGCTCAGAGCCTAACGATGGGAAAATCCATATGCTCCAAATAAATGGCTTATGTGAGCTTTCCAGGTTCCACCAATTATAATATCCCTGAATATTGGCTAATCCGAAGCGCCCTGATGGAGCGGTGGTGGGGGGTCTTCAGAACCCTTTTGATTCCTGGTTGAGACGCTCTTTTAAGTCCGTGAGTAGAATCAGTTTGGGAGGATTTTTTGCTTTGAAGTTGCACATTAAGCAACATGTAAACCACTGGGAGACCCATCTGGCATTTAACAACGGACAAATCTGAGGAGCAATTATAGACTACATAAAATACAACAATGTTTTCTTTACATGTCTACTGAAAAGTTAATACAATATTGTCAGAACATGAAAGTACTTTTACCAGAGGAGGATACTCGGTACAGATCTTTTAATAATTAGATGAGTAGTCTTTTTTAAATCTTTTGATAAAAAAAATAAATAAATAACAGCATATGTCATGTTTCTTTTTTATAGTAGTAAAGAGACTATTGAAAGCTTGAGATTTTCAAGTAAAATGAGGAGAGATTGTATGCAGACATGCAAAACATTTGTGGTAGGTTCTTTAATCTATACATTAAAAAAGGTAAAATGTTTTCACTTGAATTTACCACTGCTGTTTTAATGAACACAAGAGAGTGAAAAAAAATAATACTTATCAGTAGGCAATACAGCAACAGCATTTTACTATCAAGAAGAATCAGTATTCAGCCTTAGGCATCATAACCATCTTAGCCATTATACTACAGTTAGGTTAGCAAAACTACTAGTAACTTAGCATGTCAGCAAACACTGGTTGCCACTATGTACTAAGAAAACATCATCTAATTTTAATCATTGGATAAAATGTTAGCATGTTTACTATCAAAATCCAAGATATAACCAGAGAAAATTTTAAATACTTCACTGTCTCTCCAGTTCTTCTCTTATCTCATTAAAAAAGACTCTAAAGATGAATAGAAAAGTTTAGGTTTTGAAATAAAAGTTATTTTAAAACTTTGGTACGTGTTGATAATGGAAAACGTTCCTTGGCTGTTATCAATCACCAATCAATTTTTTAATTCAAAAGAAATGTACCTGGTGTGCACATTTTCATAACAATTGCATCAAACCTCTCTTAGTGCTCACATTACTTATATTTTCTTGTTTTATCCTTTTGCATTAAAAAAAATCAAATATGTTATGAAAGTGTTTTGAAAAGGGACAGGACAAAACCTTTCCACACTTTAGCTATGATAATTATTATTATTTTTTTTTTAAAGAATTTGAAAGTTTTGCCATCGCAGCTCTCTGCAGAAATCCTTGCAATGGTGTCTCTCTTGCTGCTCTGGAAAATGCTGTTTTTAGCCTTCTAATGCATGTTTTGAAAAGGACATGTTTGGTGCTTCAGGGAGAACAACAACCTGTTGTACAAAGTTGTTTGCTCTAAAACAACTGAAGATACAAGCTATGCATGAACTTTTATATTCTGTTAGAAGTTTTTAGAGTGTATCTTTTAAAGATAAAAAGGTAAGATTTTACTGAAATACCATTTAGTTATCTGAAGACAGTGCTGTGGCCTCTTTAGTATCTTTTTAACTACCTCTCCATGAAGGACCCCCTTCCAGAAACAGTGATGTGATTTCACAGACTGTTTGGAAAGCCGAGTCAAATTTATTTGACCTTCTTTGTCTTAACTCCTAGTTGAATTGTACCCAGTCTTCCATTAACACTGCTCTTTACATGTTTAAGCCGCCTCATATGGTGCCTCATACCTTTCTCCAAAGTGTCTCATAGAAACCATATGTAAATAAGGCCTTGGAGGCATAATCTATCTGGTGAAATGGCAGACAGCAATAAAAATGGTGGCCTGTTGAACTCTGAGGTCAGCACTTTCACTTTCTTTTCAAGCAAACTGCAAAACTCAAGAAAAACATTTATATATATATATATATATATTTTTTTTTTTTATTAAACTTGATTTGTCACAGAAACTCTTTGCATTTTTATATAGCCATGGACGATTCTATGAGAATAGCTGAAAATGATATGTGAATATATCTTTGTTTTGGTTAATGTGTAGTGGACTCATTAGATTAGGGGAGTTAAAGGGGTGTGGGAAGGTGAAGTGGGGCTGTATGAAGGAGGTGTAACAGGGGGGTGAAAGTGTGTCCCTTCTGCAATTGGCTGTGGCCCTAAGTGTCTCATTATGCAGCTTATTGTTCCTTTGTTGTGTCCCCAATATAAATACACACCAGCAGGCCCACGGCGTGACAGATTTCAAACACTTTCACTCCTGTGGAAGAGACTGTGCAGCAAAATCTCTCTGTGACTCTTTAAAAATTAAGGATTTTGGACACTTTTTCTTTTTAAAAACAAACTGAAATGGATTCAGATACCAGCTCCACGTGCAGCCGATCCTCATCTCCAGACCTGGTGGTGGATGACTCTGCCGGCAGCTTCTTCTCCAACACTATTTTTCAGAAATACTGCCAGGAGAATAGAAATGGCAGTGATGCTGACCAAGGCAGGACGGAGCGTGGAGGCGGGAAGACCAAGAGCAGGTCTGAACTCAGCAAGGAGGAGATGCAAGACTTAAGGCTCAAAGTCAATAGCCGGGAGAGGAAGAGGATGCATGACCTGAACCAGGCCATGGACGGACTGAGGGAGGTGATGCCCTATGCTCACGGACCTTCTGTTCGCAAACTGTCCAAAATATCCACCTTGCTTCTAGCTCGAAATTACATCCTCATGCTGTCCAGCTCTCTAGAGGAGATGAAAAAACTGGTCGGGGACGTCTACGGAGGTGGTGCTGCGGCCCAGAGCCGCTCCACTGCCCACTCAACTATCAACCATGCAGCCACATCTGTTCACCTCCCTCTGCATCCTCTGGCCCAGTCCCTTCACTCTCTGGTGGGCAGCACACCTACAGCTCTGCAGCATCACTCCTCTCCTCCCTCTTCAGCTCCAGCTCCTCATTCCCCTCCATCAGCTAGCTTCCTGGGCTTCCATGCTCCAGTGCAGGGCCTTCTCAAGGACCCGCTCCACCTTGGTGGCTCCTACAGACATTTTCCTGGCATGCCATGCCCGTGCACACTCTGCCAGCCTCTGCCGACCGCCACTTCCACATTGCACAGCTTGTCTATGAACAAATGAAGGAGGACTCGCAACAAAATGACTGAAGCTAAACTTGTTCATATTGTACATACAAACTGCTGCTATTTTGTCAAAAAAATATTTTGTACTTTGTGATAGAGCAACATTGGGCCTTTTACATGTGCAACAAAATCTGCAACTTATCCAATGTTTGTGGTAAGGAAAGCCTGTAAAAAATTGGAACAGATATGTTCAGGATTTCTATTTTCCTAAATTAAAAAAGATGATAATTTTGAAACTAACTTGTTTTTCTCATTCTTCTTTCATTTGTTTTCATTGCTGAACAATGAAAACTGCACAAAACATCTTTACTTCCAAGTAAAAATTTGAGACCAGAAATGACAGATCTGTGAGTTTAATTATTGTGCAACATAGATTTTACACTGATTTTGTTAGTTGAAATTGGTAAAGGGGGGGTATTTGTTGCTAACCAGCTTAGGGCACACTAAGAGCTAAGGAGGGACAGGAGGTTGAGACAATACGACAGCACAGAAGCTGAATGTGGCGCCATCAATCTTCACCTCAACAGGGTGTTGGAGATGAAAGGACGACACAGGCGCCATGAAGGCGCGTCACTTTTGTCAGATGCAGGCGAGGGACACAACGATGTCCTCAGCTGCAGGCCAGCCATTTGTCACTGTCTCGTATGATTGTGGTTATAAGGCATACAAAAGGATTCAATTAAAGCTAAACTAATAGTGCAGTATCATGAACATTTCCCCACACCATCCAATCTCTCCAGTCAGTTTTTGCTGTGATCGTCATAAAAGTCAAAATTCAGACCACATGAAATAAAAAATGGCTCAAATAAACCACAAACCTAGCTGTTTATGCAAACAAGACCAATGGAGAGCCATGAACATGATTTAGTTAAACAAGTCAGCAATGGCTGGCCTTCACTTAGCAACAAATCAAGCGTGTAAAATACATGCTTATCCTCCCACGGCTGACAGATGAGCTGGAGATCAGGGAGAATGAAGAGATGTAAGTCATTCTCACCCACCTCCTCCTTATCACAAAGCTGAAGAGGGTTTGAACAATGGCCGTGCGAACACAAAGACAGGGGGAGTCAAAGCTCTCGTGCCTGGGACATAGACCCCCTCCATTCAATCTACATTTCATCATGGTAACAAGCGCTGTCGGGCCAAAAGGCCTGACACCCTCTCTCACCACAAAGGCGGTTAGCTCAAATATATGAGGCTATTGACACTGTAAAGAGCTCCTGTCAGCGCCGGGGGTTTGTCAGCTGTGGGATGTCTCAGTAGGGGGAAGCAGCTGCCAGCCAAACCAAGCGCTGCGGCTTCTGTCGTGGGGACCGGCACCGCGCCGTCACCTGGTCCCCGGTCCCATGACACAGACCTCCCCCTCTTTACTGGGGCACAGGTGGGAATGGGAAGCTGAACACATTGAGGAGATTAGTGGGGATCCGCTTGCCTTTGCTGGAGGTAGATAATTAGAGACACTGACTTGTGCAAAGCTGGTGTTTTCTGATTGGCACCAGATGGTGTTAACCCACAATATGGCATCAGTGGTCTGGAAAGTCTACGTGCATGTGTGGGTGGGTGTGATGACTGTGGTGTGTAATGGATATGCTTCTTAAATCATACAATATGGGCATGTCCTCTGTGTACCATTATGAGCAGCCTCTGCAGTCATCACTCCTGTCCTCAGCATACGCCGACCAGCAGAGGAAGTTTTGATTTAAGTGACACAGTTAGCATGTAACTATGTCCACCACGTAAAATTACTCCTACATTTATATATGTATAAAAAAAACATCCAAAACTATTTAAAGCTCATTGTTACATCTGAATTTATTAATTAGCAGATTGTAGATAAAGGTTCTAGCAGCATTATGACTACTGTAAAACTAGCTTTCCAAAAATCTAGTTAAAAATAAATCTCAAAATGTCAAATCTACTGTTAAAAAAAATTAAACAATATAATGTATTTTTCTAACAGAACTTAATTATGGCAAATGTCCTTTAGAACACTTTCAACTAGGTTTCATCTAATCAAAATCATTTAATTTATTTTGGTAAAACACTCAAAGTGAAACATCTTAACAATATCCAAAGTTTTATGCAAGTTTAGAAACTTTGCTATGTTTTCACATGAAATATTATTTCCTGTTCTGTCTTATGATTCTGCTAAAAGCCAGAGTAATATTATTTTTTAGAGAAATTCCTTTTTGAACTTTCAAATTCAGGGGGGTTTATTCATGTCCTTACTATTTGGTGAAATTGCCATTTACATGGTAATTTGAACCATTCCTCCACCGAGTTTGTAGGCTGCCTTTCTCGACCATCTTTTCAGCTCTGCCCACAAATTTGCTGTGAGATGCTGAGTTTTTATTCCAAGTAACAAAGTGCAAGTGAATAACTTATTTTAATGTATTTGCGTTAATTCATGCTGCAATACATGAATTAAGTGCCCCAGAGAACCTCCTTTACCAAGCTAAGAATGCTGTGATATAGCATTACACTTTCCCCTTTTCCTTAATTTAATGTCCATGCCCATGTGGACAGATGGATAAGTTAACTGCTTTAGATTCTGATCAATAGAGGGCTGCTTATCCCAACTTGGCTCAGGCCGACCTGCGCTGACAGAGTTAATTAGGGAACTGAAAGGCCCAATTAAGGGGACTCAGGGCTGGACGGGGACAGACATATTGGAGGACATACGCACACAATGTGCAGCGTCTGGAGAAAGGCGAACTTCAATTAGGGGAGGACACACTTCCAGAGGCTTGTAGCCTGTTCTTATTCATTTTTTGCTCAGTAAAAACACCCCCTACCACCCTTTTTTACCCACACAGAATACTGATGAGGGGAAAAGCACAGCTGCTTGGGGTCAATGCACACATCGGATATGGTGAACACATTTGCTCACAGATGTACAGAGAGGAGGAGACTGATGACAGGATGCACGTTCCAATTGCTAAACGCTGATTAGTTTACATAATGGCTGAGAAAAGCTTTGGTCCTGATGCACTTAGTTTTTATAGTTTAAATTGGATTTAATTAAAAAGAAATGTGTGTTAAACTATTATAATCCCTTGCTGAATGTTTGTCCTGAATATTATCCTCTTTTTTTTATACACTGAAAATCTGTTCTTATTTAATAATGGTTGAAAACATCCAGGATAATTTATATAAAATATATAACTGTAAATTTTAACATAGCATTGGAGAAAATGGAAAATGTGTAATCTCTTTATATCAGTTTTTTTTTTTAAATAATCTTTTCAGCTTGTAATTTTCAACTTATTATATGTTTATTAGTTGTAAACATGTGGATTGTAAGCTAGACATTTAAAAGAAAAAGAAAAAAAGTTGAACCTATAACTTTGAAAGCTTTTTCTGAATCGCAGTAGCACTTACAGAAAGCAATTTCTGAATAATGCATTCCATTTTTTAAAATGTCGAGAAAAAAAAATTATAAATTGTTTAAGATAAAACTCAATTTATGAAAATACAACAAGAAAACTGAATAATAAGCAGTGACAAAATTTTACTATCATACAGGTGGCCAATATGAATTTTCCTATCCTTGTAATTGTCTTACAGTTTGATTTCACATTCTGGGAGGGTTTTAATTCTGAGTAGTTTTTGTTTTAAAATTAAAATAGATATTTTATTGTTTTAATAAACTGATAACTTGAACCATAGTGACTAAGCCAAGCATGTAAATAAAGGTGCTCAGCTTTTCATTTATTTCGGAATAAAGGATTTAGAATAAATAGAAGACAAAACAAACAACAAGAAACAATAGTAAGTAAAAGTTGAAAACAAACCGTCCATCTAAGCCCCAAATTTATACAATCTACATTGTTGAAAAAGTGTGAAGGATGGAGCCAAATATTTTGTCTAAATTTCCTTCATCCTTTGTTTTTTATCTATTCCTTTCTTTTTTTTTTCATTTTATTTTTGATTCCTTATTTTATTTATCTTTAATTTGCTTTTTTATAAAGCAAGAAGAATTAATTCTGTGTCCACATTACATTTTCACTGACGGAAAAGTGAAATAATCAAAACTAATGTTCAGATGATCAGAAATTAAATGCTTAAAGTGCTTTTGTTTTATTTAACAGAGATATCTCTTTGAAATAGCCTTCAATTGAGTATTTGTGACCATAAATGTATATTTCAACCATGCACATTTATAAATATTAATGTCTATGCTTTCCACATCAAACAAGTCACGACGTAACGTCCGCTTTTGCGTTGCCGAACTGTTTGGTTCTTTGCAGCCACCGTAGTTGGCGCAGCAGAAGATTATTATTTTTAAATTTTTAACACTAAGATGCGCATCCGTTTGATACAACGGTTTTTCAGAAATAGTGAAAAATAAGAACCCCTCAGGGAAAGTCCAAGTCAGACTGTATGACGTGGAAAAGTTTTGATATCTGGTAGGGGTCGGAGTTCACTATAATCTGATGATGTCATCGTCTGAAGATGGCTGAAGGGTGAGAGAGAAGTCGCAAAATACTTGTTGTTTTTTGTCTTATTTTATGTAATAGCGGTGTGATATTAAACTGAACTGATTCTTGTTGAATTGCTTGTCTCATAAGAGTTAATGTCGGTAATTTGTTGTTACCATGGCGATCTTCAGCTTTAGAAATGAGTTCAGGAAGTGGATTTGTTTACCAAAACACAGTAGTGATCGCTTTAGCTTAGCCTGGTTAGCTTAGTATTAAAACTGTTTAAATCTCCAAATCCAAACCACCAGACTGCACGCGTTCGCAGTTTCTACACCAATTACTCATATTCAGCCGTCGAAGTTGCAATAAATCGCCTTCCTTGACGTTTAATCGTATATTTGTCTAACAGCTGACGCTAGCACAGACGTTATCTTGCTCAGCAGCGTTTAACAAACAGAAACACTGAGAATAGTTGCATTTAAACCGTGTAAACACGCACATATTACTTAGGTTTTAAATAAATATCTGGTGTTCTTGAAAATGTGTCTTCCACAGAGAAGGCTGGTGGGGAGGTTGGTTTCAGCAGAGCTATCAGGCCGTGAAAGACAAGGTAATCATTTCTCTATATTAACACAGTTAAAATAAATGAATGTTTTGTTTTTATCTGATGCATAGGCCTCGACCTGCCTAGTTGTTTGCTATTTCATGCAGTAATTCATTCTCTTCTGTCTCTGTCTGAGCAAACGTGTTGCTCAGCTTTGTGGGTATCTTTTTCTTTTGCTATCTTTTTTTGGAAACTATTTGTACGACAAACTTGTTTTAGAGCTTAGCAAACGTATTTTGATACTGACTCCAAGGTCACTTATTTAAGTTACTAATCAAAGGGAGTGACTACAGTTTAAAAATGTGAGATTACTGGATACATAATGTCCTTTCATTTGCTATCCGAGTTTTGACAAGAGGACAAATATTCGTTCAGCAAAGTGTTTTTCTAAATGTTCTATCAGTGTAAGCTGTAATGAGAGACATTTATTAATTCATAGTTTATAATTAAGTTAAAGACATTTGAAAACACTGTGGATCTAGACCTGGGATCTTAAATCTGCTGCTCTAAAGCCTTATATGGCTTTAATTACCCTTGACCTAGATTTTTTATATTCATTTTATATCAATGGGCAGCAAGTATTCTCCATTGTTTATTTGTTTTTTGTTTTGTTTTTTTTAAAGCAGGCTATCGTGTAACTCCAATTGGCTTCTCTACTCCAAATTATGTTTTTTTTCCCCTTGTAAACTTTGATATTTCAAATTAGCCTCCTGTGTCAAATTAATTGTAACAGTTTAGCATAATGTTGAAATTCATGCAAATATGCATCACAACAGCCAGCAGAGGCACATTTGACAATGGAGGTCTTTATTTGGCATCAGATTAATTTAAACTGTTGAATTAAATGGTTTTAAGTGACAATGGTGAAAATCTGTGCCTAAAATTCAATGTTCCATTGGGTGTAAACCTGTGGACTATTTCTTTACCTTTTTATAAATAATGTTTGGAGTCTTTGTTAAGACCTCATATAGTCAACGAACATAAAAATTCATTGCTTGCACACCACATTTGGAAGAACATGTCCCGGACAGAGACACTTGCTTCACCTCACAAACTCTGGCTGTGAATGCTGAGCTAGGATTTTGGTATAAAGTTATGATGCAGTGAAATGGAAATTCTCTTGAACTTCTTTGGGCACTTTACCAATTTTTTTTTTTTAAACTTTTGAATATATTTTGATATTGACTTTTACTTTAGTCACTGACTTCCAGTTTGAGCTCAAAAGACTTGAACCGAATAGATGCAAGTCTTTTTGTTATTGCAGGTTGTTTTGTCCATCATCAGTATGGACTTCCTGCTTGCCACTACTATTTCCTTGACTTTTCTCAACTTTGTTTTCTGACCTAAGCTATTACTGTAATTAACTATGACAAAACAATTATGACTTTTTATTCTGTTTATCTGACTGCCCTGAAGTCATCTGAGGCCTTAGAATTCCTAAAGCGAGACCTGACAGAGTTCTCCACTGTGGTTCAGCATGACACGGCCTGCTCGATTGTCGCTACAGCCAATGCTGTCAAAAACAAGCTTGCTGTAAGTCCTTGTCATTTTTCTTTTAAAAAAAAGTGTTCCGATGAAGACTGGCCGATGTTTCGTCACTTCCACTGCATCATGTATGTTTCTGTCCAGGTGGAAGGGTCTTCTGAGACAACAGAGAAGGTGAAGAAGAGCCTGTCTAGTTTCTTGGGGGTGATAACAGACACTCTTGCTCCACCTCCTGATAAAACCATTGATTGTGATGTGATCACGTTGGTGGCAACGCCAGCAGGAACCACAGAGGTTTACGACAGTTCTAAGGTCAGTATTGAATACTTGTAACAATAAAGAAATAAACAAAACTTCAAAATGAGATTTTTAATTCTTTCTAAGACAGTGGCATCCAAACTCAGCATGCTTTAGTTCTTTCCCTGGTTTAACACACCTGAATCAAATGATGCTTCATTAGCAGGTCTTTGGAGAACTTTGACATGCTGATTTGGACCATTTCAATCAGCTGTATAAGAGCAGGTACTCATCTAAAACTGGCCCTTGAGGACTGGAGCTGGACACCCATGTTCTAAGATATTCATGCCACCATTCAAAGCAATACAAACCCGTCCAAGGACTTAATTCAGCACCACTTTCAGACATTTTTTTTTTAAATCAATACAAAATCTGCAAAGTAAATGTGCAAAGCGAAGACAAAAACCCAGTCAAAATGAACACCTACATCCAGTTGAGAATTTGTGGAAAGACTTTAAAATTGGTGTTCAAAGTAAAGGCATACCTGACAATGTAATTCCAGGTAAAGATAGTTCTTCAACTTAGTCAGGAGGCTGACTTGAAGTGATGGACAGCAGTGTTAAATCAGAGGTCACTTGTTAGGACTGATAAAAATCGATGGTGCAAGATCCGATGAGCTGGACAGGATTTTAGCAACATCTGTGACCATAAAACTTGACCAGTGTTAATAGAAGACATGTGTGATGTGTAATACCTTTTTTAGCTTGACATTTAGTTTTCTGTGTTCATCTCTGAAGAAGCAGTATTTCATCATGGTTTTCCCTCTCTCTCTGCACAGGGACACAAAACATTATGGTTTTCAATTTCAGCAGGCATCTTGTAAAAACTTGTTTTAGGAGTTAGTGTGCCGTTACAGTAAATAAATAAAAACCTATGAGACTCGTATTGCTTTTCTGTTTCACTTGAACTTTTCTCTTCATTCTCCTGGCAGTATGATTTGATAGTACTCTCAAGTATATGGGTCAATAAAACACAAGGCAATAAAAAAAAAAAAGAAACCGTGAAGTCTTGCTGCCTTAGCAGGTATTCCTCTGGGATGAGCCGCTAACCTGACAGCCGGCTTTTTAAAGACTTTTCTGAACATAACCTGCTTCTGTGCAGGTTCCCCTGGAAGCATTCAGCAGTATGCTTGTTGAGCGTATCTCTGGTTTTAATTTGTGAATAGACCAACAGTTGAAAGTGAACACATGATTTGTATGTGAATAAAACAACCATTGTTCAATAATTTATTTGAAAAGTTTTGTGTCTTTTCCCGCAGGCGCGTCTCTACAGTTTGCAGGCTGACCCCGCTACATACTGCAATGAGCCTGATGGTGAGTCGGAGATTAGTGAAGCAGTTTTTATGTGGCCTGAAACAATTTAAATTTTGTGGTCTTTTGTGGCTGATGCGCTTTGATATATTTTTTGAAGAGAACAAAATCAGTTTTTTTATTACATTTGCACCTGATTTTATATTTTAAATTTAAATGTTACAATAATAATGTCAAACATTTCCGGGTTTTGCGAAGCCCGTCTACATATCGGACATTATTTTCCTTCCTGCAGGCCCTCCTGAGCAGTTTGATCGCTGGCTATCCAGTTTCAGTCTGGACGAGAAGAAAGGCGAAATATCAGAACTTTTGGTCAACAGTCCATCTATACGAGCTCTCTACACCAAAATGGTATCTCTTTTTAGTTCTCAACGTTTTTACCTTCCTGCTCATCTTTTTTTAAATCTAAGATATGCAATAAAGGGTGTTTCTCTTTACTCCAGGTTCCAGCTGCTGTGTCCCATTCAGAATTCTGGCAGAGATATTTCTACAAGGTCTTCCAGCTGGATCAGGTAAACTGCCATGTTTATTTGAAAATATAGAAGAAATACAGCAAATGAAATAACTGCAGGTAGTTCCTAAGACGGAAATATGCTAGTCAGATATTTGTCATGGCTTACTGAGGAACTATATGTACAATTTATACTATATTTGTCTGATACAATACGGTGGTAAGATATATGTCAAGTGCCCATAAACAGAACCAGTGATTGTGTGTTTTGTGATGGTTTCGGCTGCTTGAGGATTGATGTTTACCTGTTTTTCTATGTGTTTTTTTTTTCTCTTAGCAATATGGGATAATTATTTTTCTGGAACGAAGGGCAGCCATTCATTTTAGTAGAATGTGTTGAGTGACACCTGCTGGAGAGCTCTGGAATTGCCCAGGATTTTCAGGAATTTAAGCATAGAAAGGCTCTGATGCTCAGGATAGTGACCAGTGTTGTCAAGATATAGCAGAGAACCAACTTTAATTTGGATCTTTAGACACTTGTTATAAAGGCAGAATGTTTATTTCTCTGAAAGAGTGATTCTCAAAAGAGCCAAAATGTCATTAATTATGTATATTAAGAATGAGGACCAGTAGGTGAGGTAAAATCGGTTTTACTGTAATAATTGACCTGTTACAATTAGATTGATCCAACACCTCACTGATACTGAAAATGTCTAATTTTGAGTCTTCTTTGTGCTACCAGAATATTTATTGCTGCTATTCTGATGTGTATCGGATCATTTTTCTTATTTAAAAAACTCATTCCAGGTATCAGATTTCATTATACTAAATGTCAACAGCCTTAACATGCAGAATCAGTAGCAAAGCATCACTTTATTACTGTCCATGTATATAAAAATTGCCTTACAGCTAGGTGCAAACATAATCAAACAAAATCACTTGATGAAAGTAGCCAAAAAAACTCAGGAAAAAACATAGCATAAGTATCATCACATATTTGTGCTACAAAAATATGTTCACAAGTATGACTACAAAATGACTACATAAAAATTACACCCAATCATATTTTGAATGCATATAGTGACACAGAGAATAGATACATAATATGTGCTAAGCATCACAAACTTGTCTTTTAGTAATGCATACTCTCCCCTTTACCCTCCTTTATTTTTTGGTTTATTCACTTTGGATTAATCTGAACACCGCTGCCGTCATATGATGCTTTCATCCCTTTGAGCAGGACAAAATGTGTAAAAGTAAGTTAAGTAGGACATTTTTCCTCAAAGCTGTTGCAGTTCTGTGTGGAAGCACTTGCACATTTAGAATAAAAGTGTGACCTAAGATTTTGAAAATGGCTTAGCATATGATTCACAAAAAGTCTTTGCCACTAAAGCCTTGTGGGCAAAGACAAAGTTTGACAGAGTTCGAGGAACTCTTAGGTTTAGAAATGAATAAAGAAATGAGGGCTGGGGTAAAACTTTTAATAGGACTGTAAAATATCACCAACATCAAAATCTTCTAACATTTAGAGCAATAAAGCATGCATTTTTCTGTGTTGTGTTCAGGAGGAGGCTAGGAGAGTGGCCCTGAAGCAAAGAGCAGAGCAAAGTGCTCACATAGAAACCCTTGGATGGGAGGAGGAGGAGGAAGGTATGCAGGCAACAAACATCTGTCAGCTTTCATGTAAAGCCTTTCACTGACTCTGTTTTCTGGTGTTTCTGATCACATTTCAGATGATTTTATTGGAGCTGCTTCACCATTTCATCTTCCCCTCACGTCCCCATCAGACTCCAACCCATCCGCCAGCTCTACAGCGCCCACTGAGACCACCCTGCTGAGCCCTGTCCTTTCTCCAAGTGAAGAGCCCAACACCACCCTCTCAGTCAGCAGCGACAGCATCAGCCTGCCGACGCAGGTGGAGGTGCAGCTTCCGCCCGCCGCCACAGAGCTCACCAAGAAACTGAACGAAGCAACGTTGGAGGATGTCGTCGACAACAAACCAGAAGAGCAGAAGGCCGGAAGGAGTGACTCGCCTCCAGAGGCTCAGGTGGAGCCATCCGCTGCGACGTCAGTGCGAAGTCCTGCTTCTAAACAACCAGAGGCGGTGAAAGAAGAGGGGCCGCAAGACCTGAGAGTGTTTGAGCTCAACTCCGACAGCGGAAAGTCAACGCCCTCCAACAACGGCAAGAAAGGTACAACGCCATGTTACTGCTTGCCTGGTACTGAGAACTTAGCAGTTTTAGAAGCTTCTCATTGTTGGGCTTTTGTCCTCCAGGCTCTAGCACAGACGTGAGCGAGGACTGGGAGAAGGACTTTGACCTTGACATGACAGAAGAAGAAGTCCAACTGGCTCTGTCTAAAATAGAGGATACTGGAGAGGTAAGTCTGGAAGGAGTACCTGGAGGGAACCCACACATGCACATGGAGAATATTAAAACTCCATAAAGAAAGACCCCAGGCTGGGACTCGAATGCACCTTGCAGCCCTCTACAAAACTCATAATCTATGAAATTAATACAAAAAACAATTTAATGCTGTAAAGCAGTCATAGGAGGACAAAATACACTAAGTAATAGAAAAATGAAATGATTAAAATAAGGAGGTCCTAAGAATGCATTTATCATTTAAAAAAACACACCAGCTGGATTAAGCTAAGCTAAAATGTATTAGTTATCAAGATCTATACAGGCAGGGAGAAAAAATACATTTATCCTTGTTCGTGTTTAAATTTATGCTCTCTAAACTGCCAACCTGGAGGAGGTGGTTCACATAAAGGATAACAAGTTGTAACTGTATTATGTTAGATAAATATTCAGGAGGTTGGGGATGTTTTGCTAATTCTCTCCTTCCTTCTCCTCTTACCAGCTGGATGAAGACTGGGAGAACTGGGACTAAGAGCCTCACAAGCAAAACACGTCTCGCTGTCAAAGCAGTCTAGAACCGTGCTTCTTGTGTTTTAACTCTTTCCACTCTGTCACCGTGTCATGATTGCCAGTTGGGGGTTTCTGGCTGGTTTGGACCATGCGGTAAACCTGTTGAAAAGAGAAACCCCAAGGGCAGTAAGAACTGGACTGCTTCGACAGCTGTCAGATAAGAGCAGGTTATCCTCTAGAGAGGGGGTCTCTGAGTGTCCTCTCGTTTAGAAAGCTTATGACACTACTGTACAACAGGTTGCAATTTTTCTGACCTTGAAGCTAACCAGCATTCAAAGTCAGTTAAGTTTTGCAGTGGCAGAGAAGTTGCTTTTTTTCCTCTTTATGCCATTAAAAACATCTCATGTTGCGAGTCTTAAACTTGGGCTGCAAGATGGCCATAAACTGTAATGCTGCTCGTCACCTTTATAAAATGAAAGCGATCATTGAATGGAGGTCCATCTCATGTTTCTGTCTTTCCTCGTTTTTCATCTTTAATATGCAAGCGAATCCAGGAAAATGGAACAAATATTCTGGCCTTCTTTTCGTTTTGGATTCCTCTTGACTTTGATCCTAAGGCCTTGCAGACACACACAGCGGTGTGACGACTTGATCCAAATGTTTCCCTTCCCCGTTTGCACCCTCACATCCTTTAATTCAATATTTAAGCCTGTTGCTGACTGTGTATTAGTTTGTGTCACCTTCAAACACATCACATGGGTTATGAATGTCTTCTTTGATTAGAGAGAACTAGTTAACCACTGGTCACATTTGATGATAGGGAATTCAAACTGGTATGAAATCTGATCCTTGACTTTAAGGGTAGCATCTCTTTCTATTTACTTATTTGAGAAAGAACGTATTAAGTTTCTCTGTTGGTTGGGAAAGCTCAGCAGATGGTGTGCCAAGCAGACCAAGGAGCGTGCTCCACGCTCCACGCTTTTGTTTTTTTGTTTTTGCTTTGTTTCTTTTCACCTGTACCGTATCTGAGAAAACTAAGCC
Source organism: Brachyrhaphis terrabensis (assembly GCA_903067065.1). Taxonomy (NCBI): domain Eukaryota; kingdom Metazoa; phylum Chordata; class Actinopteri; order Cyprinodontiformes; family Poeciliidae; genus Brachyrhaphis; species Brachyrhaphis terrabensis. The sequence continues at coordinate 59,395 of CAEGAG010268359.1, read as the reverse complement.
AAGAGGTGTAATATTTATATTGGAACAAATGCTTAATTATTGTAATTATCTGCTTTTGATTGCATGTCTGTGCAATGACAATATGCAAAACATTGTACAGATGGTTATTGTTGAGTTGTATGTTTTACTTTGTTGTTGTTTTTCGGCTGTTATTCAAGCCTTTGTTGCATGTCTGTAATTTTCAGCTGTGTATTTCCTTCAGTTTCAGCTGTTCTGCACACATCTGTCTTCAGAGCTGTCAGGATTATTTTCCAAGTATTTCACTTGATCTCTGAAATGATTATAATCATTAAAAAAATAATGCCTACTAATAATTCTTGTCATGAATTACCGCATATTTCTGGTTACATGTTGACAGTTGGTGCATGAATGCAAGCCCCCCCTTTGTCCCATCATCAAAAAAAGTGCAGAAAACTGAGTTTGTGGGAGTAAGAAGGAAGAGTCTCCTTTTCTTGTTTTCAAAAAAATCGGTTTCCTAAATTCAAACTCCTTTAAAGAATCTGTGAACAGTGCACAATAATTATTTTTCATATTATTGTTTTTCATCTCAATGCATAACTGTTGTAATGTCCTAAAACCATCAGGGAAAAGGCTTTTTCGTATTTTCAAAAATTTAAGAAAATCCCCACATACATATCAGAGAATGTTTGTTCAGTGCAGAATAATCCAGTTTGGGTTTAATCAGTCTAAATTTTTCAGATTATGAACTGGAACTAATCTGGAGGGATCCAGCTTTCTTGAAAACAGTACAATAATAAGAATTGCAGCTACATGCAGCTATGCTTAAAGCATTTACAGCATTCGCAACAAATCCACTTCCTTGGCTTTCTTGGCTCTCTGAATGTCACAGATGGGTAGAATACCCGATAAGAGTAGCACAACTTTAACATATTTTTGCTCAAGTAAATTAAAAAGTAACCATTTGAAAAAATTACACAACAGTGAAAAGGTAATTCTCAAAAAGGCTGATTAAGTACCGAATAAAAAAAACAAACATTAGACCTTTCATGTTTAAACATGTCACCAGACAGACGAAAATATATAGTTGTGTGCAAATTCTGGTAATTTAAAGACTAAAAATAAAATAATTCATGTGAATAATGTAATTATATAAAAAAAATAACTGTATTTCTTAGAATATAAAATTTATGAAACTATCCATCCATTTTCTGACAACCTTGTCCCTAGTGGGGTTGGGAGGGTTACTGGTGTCTATCTCCAGCTAACGCTTCGGACAAGAGGCGGGGTCACCCTGGACAGGTTGCCAGTCTGTCGCAGGGCAACACAGAGACAGACAGGACAAACATTTATGAAACTAATATTTACAATTTGTAATGTGCACATCTGTATATATATTTTACAACAAGGTAACGAACTGCTACTGACAATATAAACAGTTTACTCTATAATCACTTCACCTCCAAATGGGACAAAAAGCTCGGCAGATAAAAGCAGAACAATTAAGCTTGTGTGCAAACAAGAAGTCTCACTTGAACATAAACTGTATGTCTCTATCCAGTGCATGTTTTTTTGTTCTTTATTGCGAGAAGATATCGTGAGTAGAGGATCCAGAATTTTTTCTCAAAAAAAGAGTAACAATATTTCTTGATAAAATTACTGAAGTAAAAGTAAAAATGATAGTGTAGTAAAACTACAAGAAGTAACTTCTCATAGTTGGCATTCTTGTATTTACTGATAATGTAAAGGTAAAAAGCAGTTTGACTGCTTTGTCTTGTATTGTTAATTTTCAAATAAAAATAACATCTAAGACCTTCAAAACAGATAGAGAAATATTCATCAGGACTATGTAACTTCTTACACTGCCCAGCAATGATTGATCAACTTCATAATGACTAAACCAACCACCAGACGGCGCTGTTGCTCCATCCAGTGCTCCTCAGTCAGAACGTGCCACTCCTTTTCTTTCAGCAGCATCCATCTCACATCTTATTAGCCACAATATTCCTCTCTCATAATTTGGTGTTACAGTTTCCACATTTCTACAAGGAATCGCTTAATTAATTACCTTGTCTTGCTGTATCAAGGGAAAGATTTGGGAATGTGTTGTGTGGATGTGTATCTGGAGGCATCAGATGGGTAAAATGTAGGTCACGGTGGAGGGACACCTGTGCAGCTGGCTGCCTCTGCAACATGGATGCTGCTGGTAAAAATGGCTTCTGTCTGAGTATGTCTGTCTGGTTTTTTTTTTTTTTTTTTTTGCAGAATAAATGTGAAGGGTGGAGTTTCCACCCCCCAAACACAGTGACTAATAAGAAAATTATTGAAATGTTTACTGCTTTCAGTAATTAAATTCAAAAAGCTATATTATATAGGTTTATTACACATACTCTGATCTATATTACTTATGTTAATTTTGATGATTATGAGTATGTCTTACAGATAATAATATAGTTATTCAAAAAATTCAAACATTACATGCAACCATATAAAAAAGAGCTTTAGTGCAGAGATGTTATGTTATTGCCTACACAGTTATAGAGTTGAGACTGCTGACTTGTCAGCTGTTCAGCAGACGATCAGTGACATCATCCACCTAAAGCCACAAAACGTTTGTAACAAAGCTGGATGTTTACAGACTGCTGTGTCTAAGCAGCAGAAGGAAAAGTGCAGAAAACAACAATTTCAGTTTTTAAATTGAACTACTAAAGTAAAGTAACTTTCAATGATATTACCAAATTTAATTTAAAAAACTGACTGCTAAGCCCATCAACTTATTTGGCAGCATTGTTTGTGAATATAATCAGCTCCATACGTTTTATTAAATCAGCTGCCATACATCTGCAGACATTTTTTTCCCCAACAGTTTTATTAAAATTCTGGTACATTTGTGAGCAAAGTATTAGCTTAAAACCTAGTTGAAGAGTTGTTAGGGCATATTGTCTGCAGGTTTCACCAATGAAAACAACATTTTTAGTTTGTGATTTGGCTATTTTAATGCCTGCGTGGCATCTGGACTAACTAGTTCAGCTTTATCCTAAAATGTAGAACTTTTGGTCTTGTCAAATCAGGAATACCATTTACCAAACTAAAAATCCTTTAAAGTGTCGTTTGTCCATCACAGTACCTTTATATTTTCTTAATATCTTAGACTTGGTTTAAGAATCACAGGTCCAATTAAGCTGAGCTGAGTTTCCTTTTTTTGTTGTTTTTTTTGAAGGACTATGCACTCAATCAGTTAAAATCAAGGCAAATCCAAGAGAACTTCTGATAAATAGAGAATCTGTGAGAGACACAAAACCCAACAATGTATTTAATGGACAGAACAAATATTTCATCTGTAGAAAGAACAGCACGTAGTTTTCAGCAGATTGAAATTTCAGCTTTGGAATATTTAAGTTTTTTAAATTACCGAATTTTATGTTTCCAGGAAATAAAAACATCATTTTCAGTTGTTGGATTGAAATCTGAAATAATTTAACTTTCCAATCATATTTTGATTTATTGAGATGCACCTGTAAGAATCTTAACGGTTGTGTTCAAAAGAACCTTCTCTTGTGGCATCTTCTTACGTTGTTAATCTTAATGCTTGTCTTTCATGCTTGTGCCTGCCTGCTAATGGCTTGCGCACATGCTGCCCTACGCGGACCCCAAATAACCAAACACCATATACGTTACATTCTTCCTTACTCTGTTCCCACTCTGAGGTCTTAGTCAGCAGAAAGGATGTAAAGGAATTTCCTGTCGTAGCCCAATGCTCCCTGCTGCCGGCTGTGTGTATGTGTGTTTTACATTAGCACCGACTCCCTCCAATGTCAAGTACAGACCATTTCACAGAGGACAGACAGTAAAAAGGAGGGAGGCCAATCAGACTGTTGAGAGAAATACTTCTCCCCTGAGGATCCTTACAGCTCCTCTTGCTCCCTCCTCCCTCCTTTAATCCATCCTTGACCGAACTCTTCCCTCCTCTTCTTTCGTCCCTGTGTCCACATACTGTCAAAGATGCAAATCGAGTTGTGATCCTAAAAAAAAATAAATAAATGCATGCACAATCACGGAGTCAGGGTGAGGTCATTGTCACCAGAGCGAGCATTATTCTTGACACCCTGAAGGGAGAAACCCTGTAACCCTTTTGCCTTTCAGAACGCACAAAAGAGCCCCTCTGAGGGAGGAGGAAAGCTATGGAATGTGTTACCAGGGTTTTGTATGGAACTGGTCCCCAAATTCAAATCTAATTCAGACTGTCTACATGTCTGGGGATTACTTTGTATATCCTCTATGTCTTGAATTCTCCTTAAGCAATTTTAATGTCACACAGGAGCTAAAATCAAGTGTGAATCCATAGTTTTGAGCTATAAAGCGTGGATGCAACTTTAAGAGTACTGGGAAAAAAAAAACAAAAAAAAACTTCTGAAGTGCTTTTGAGATGCCTCAGGATTTTTCCATGACAAACCCATCGTCTTTCCCAACGCAGAGCAGTGGGAACTGGCTACTTTGTTTGTCTGGGAAGAATGCAGGGTTTAGCCCAGGAGGGGACGGCTGGGGGAAAAGCATGATAACTCCCACTCCCATTCAGATTTATGGTGAAGACAGAGGGGCTCCTCTTGATGTACGTCAAGGGACCGGCAGAGCGCCGCCCCCTCTGTTCCGGGCCAGCCAAAGCAAATGTTTAGCTGAATAAACCCCTGGCCATTCCTTACACCTCTGGCTCTTTGTCTTCCTGTTGTCCATGTCTCTTTCTGCTCCATCATATGCGAAAGCGGGCTGCAGTCCTCCTGTACGGATTGTAACATGGTGATGGCATTTATATTTCAGTATACGTTTTGTGTCAAGAGGTTGAGTGTGAGAGGTTCAGTGTCTTTTATTTTTACATAAAAAAGAATATAGAAATCAGAAAATGTCTTTCAAAAAACAACAATAAATTTATGCGAGACAGATGAGTTTTTATATGAAGCCATTGTATTTTTTAAAAATTTACATTTATCTGCATCAAGTTCAAGCTGTATCTCATCAAATGTTTAAAAATCCTCCAAGCAAGCCTGACAGAAGTGTGAACGGAGCTCAACTTGAGCTGTTTTCAGTTTGCCATTAATTTCTTTCTTTCTTCCCCTCTAAACATTCCTTTTTACCAGCTTGTTCTCCATCCTGTCTTTTCATTACTGCCTCATTTATTCTTTTATCCAGTCTTCCTGTTACTGCTCTGGGACACCTAAGGCCCTATTCATCTTCCCCCTTTATGGGTTCCCATTTTCACTACCCGGTCTGACCAGACAGGCTCCCTCTAACTCATCCAAACTGAGGTCTGTAATTAAAGCCCAGATTGTTTTACAGTGATGCCACTTAGTTCTTTATCATTATGAAAACACACAAAGAAAAGATCAAACCTTTTCTGTGAGGTGAACATGAGCACATCAGATTTGACCTTTTACAGATTTGACCTTACCTTACTTTAACTGCTTTTCTCCTGGTCATGTCAAAAGGTCTTTGCCAGACTTTTAGGTTATTATTATTTACTGGCTGTTTAATATGATGCCTGTCTCACATTAGAGGAAGTTCATGTCTGATTGGTTGCTCAACCCTCTGGCAACTTTTATTTCTCAGAGTCACATGCTGCCTACAGGAGGGAGCTGAGATTCAATAAGAGTAAACCAGAGAACTCACTTAGGGCAGGAAAAACAAACAAACAATTCCTCAGAGTTACTGGAGTGAATAAACTTTTGATAAATTACTGTCATTAATAAATGAATTACAATTGATATCTTAATGATTTGAACATCCAATTCTGTAGTCATAAAACTTCCCTGTGGTAGTAATTGTAGCATAGAATTAATGTTGTTTCACTTAGTTTCTTTTTTATTATTATTATTTTTTTACTTATTTGTCTTTCTTTACATTATTCAAGGCATTAGGTAATATATATTTATGTGATTAATAATTACAATTAATTACTCTCCCGGTGGATCAGTTAAAGCCTTCATTCTAATGTTGCTGTTAAATAAATATCATTCTTAAGAAATACACAGAAATCTCCTTGCTCAAAGAAAGTCTCAGGAATTCACCCATCTGACTGATTTTGAGTATATGAGACTTCAATGTGTTCAGCATAAACCATGCTTCTATAAAGCTGATTAGATACTTGCAGCATCTAGAAAGAATTTTCTGCCAGACAAGGCAAGAAACAATATGTTGATGAGTGTGTTGGGCTAAAAATTCAAAAGACGAATGCCTACCATAATCTACCATGGACAATGCAAGAAAACTGTGGTTTCTGTTAAAGCTATTTTGCTAATGTTTTCTTGAATATATTTCAAATCAGGGATGTTCCTTCATGTTTTTCTTTTTTTACCCAATGAACAACATCTTTATTTAACTTCTAACTCCATTAATTTGAACCTATAACAGATGTTTAGGTTATAGGTAAACATGTTTCTGTTTCTGTTTTTTAACTTAAGGGTTAATTAATGTTGAGCTGGAACAGCAAACAAAAACACACTCTCCAGAAAATGTTAGAAAACAAATCAAAGCATTGACATATAAATGACCCTTACAGTACAACATTTTGGAATAAAGTATTTCTTTATATTTAATCTAATACATTTTTTTTTAGCCTTCAGTGACAGTATATTAAGCTTGTGAATTTACTGTCACAGAGAGTGAAAAACAGCCACCCTTGAAATAAGCACAGCTTCAAATCTGGTTATATTAAGAATAACTTAGTACATTGAATGATATGTCTGTGAACACCTACCAAAGGGTGTTTAGCATTTTAAACACTCTTTAAAATGATAATTCGTTGAATGCCAGCTAAATGCAAGTTTTTTTTTTCTATAACAAGAAAGAAAGAACAAGGCAAACTAATCCTAATCCTAGTCTCCTACTGTGTCCTATACCAACCACTGCACTGAAAGTCATGCGTAGACCTCAGCTCTGTCATGGAGGGGAAAAGTGACTGAACTCTGTATTCAGGCTCCTGATACTGCCTGATCCACCAAAGCTGCTGACTCTGGCACTGAGACTGGCAGCTTCTCCCCCCTCCTAAAAAAACCCCCTCTGCCTCTGTCCCAATCCAGGAGATCTGATTGACACTGTGCGAGTGCCATCTGCCCCTGGACAAGATTACACAGTGCACTGGGCCAAGAAATCCTCCAGATTAAATATGAAATATAGGGCAGGAATGGCTGTGTCTAGATTTAGTTGTGCCATGTTGTCCTATCCACATTTGTGCACCTGAAAGATTGCTTTTTGCAAATACATGTCTGGACTTTTCTTCAGTCGTCTGATTGATTATTATTCCAAAAGGTACTCTAATCTTGTTCTTTTTCAGCTTTAATCAATGCAATTCACATTTGTCTTACTTGTATAATACACTAGTTGGTTGGTTAAACTGCAGGAGGAACAGAAAGCTAATTGACAATAGCAGAGAGTGAGCAAAAACAACTTAATCCAAAATTTGTTACTATAGAAACTGTGCCTTTCCCTCCTGCTTCAGTTGAATTGGAGTTGCACATTTAACAGCAGGAACAAATTACCACTTGTTTTGTTTTCTGTGAATTTCTTGTGGCGTGGAAGGTACTAAACTCAACCTATTCAAAATAAGATTTTCTCTCTGACTAAAAAACAATATTCTTTGACACTAATCAATGTCTATTTTAAGAAATTGCAGAATGTTGAACATCCTAGATTTTTAAAAGATTTCCCTTTGTGTTTGTTTTCTAAGTGAATATATGAAAGTGCTAACATGCTTCCAAAGAAAAGATATTTTTTTTTGTCGTCAAAGAAGCAACACCGTTTATTTAGTTTGAAATGGTAGATATCTTCTCAAGCGCAACCGTTATAGTCATGGCTCTGTAGCTCATCACATGACAGGGGTTATAACCCTGGGAGTGTGTTTTTTTTCTTCCAAATCAGGTTTAATCTTACTTAGGAATTAGTTCTTGCTGATAGCCATTAGGCTGTGGTTGTCTTCACCAACTCTTAAAAAAACCAAAAAACAAACAAACAAACAAAGATATATGGCACTGTGGAAGACCAGCGTTAAGTTTGCAGAAACTTTTAAAATCAACCTTTCAGTCAGGCCCAAACAGCTCAACTTGAGTCAATTTACTGCAGTAACAAGACGAGCTCTGAATATCTCATTTACAGCTGTTTTTGTTTTTGAAAAAATCAAACGCCTGCCACATTAGTTCATCATTTCATGCTTAGAAGGTGATTTGCAGCTTGTAGGCAGCATCAGAGCTCAATCTCAGGGGGGAGCTTAGCAAAAGGTCCAGATGGATTTTCTTCTCCTCTAGCAGACAGAATTAGGCAGAAGATTGCAAATATTCCTGAAGTATGGCCAAATTATTATCTAAAGGTGTTCTAGGATGCTTTATGGTTACCTTTTGAATAGAGTTTCTGCATTATTTGTGTGTTCTTGGTGTTTGAGTCTTATGTGACCTTCTTGTACCCCTCAATTAAACCCTTTAAGCAATAATAAGGATTTGACTCCCAAACCGTGAAAGATTAAAAGCCTTCCTAGTGTGATGTGTAGATGGACACTTGGTTCTGACATAACATTTGCTCTCAGTGTTCAGAAACAAGGAGCTCAGCGAGTTGTAAAAAAGGCCGGACGATGGAGGACTTGAATGTAGTGCTGTTCTGTTGCAAGGGGACATGTGCTGTCATTACTCACAGCTAAAAAAGCCATTTAAGACAGCTTCTATACTCACTATGGGCCAATCCACCCACTCATTCCAGCTACAGGCCAAGGAAGGGCTGGGGCGTGGACTGTCTTTAGAGAATACATTAACAGTATTGGACAACTTGGCTGTAGTCTCTGATAATCCATTGCTGTGTTACTGTAAACATTCTTGAGCAAAGTTATCTTAGACAAATCTACAGTACAGAGCGAAAGTTTAAACTACCTCAAGTTTTTTTTTAATTTTTTGTTAGAGATACTTTCATGCAGTCCTTAAAAAGGTCTTCTTTGCTTTCTCTTTAGACTTTTTGAAGGTTCCAAAAAGAAGCAAGATTCAACCCAAGAATTTATCATACCATGCCTTAAAGAAATGTTTAAACTCCCATACCTTTTTAATATTTGCTGAGTCCATAAACCTCAATTTATTTGAATGGTATTATGGATAGAATAACAGAAAGTAGTGGTAGGAGTCAATGCTTTGTAAAACCACAAAGCAGTTGCAGCAGTTTTGCTGCAGCTGCTGCTGCAATTGTTAGGTTTGTTAGCTTTCTAACAAATGAAAATGCTTTAGTCTAAATAATGAATGCTAATGAAGGCGATTGGTGGTAAGGGATTTTTTTTAGTGGTATCAGAGTTAAAGAGGTTGAATATAAGTGCACACCATTCATACTTTTATTTGGGAAAATCTTTGTGTCTTTTATCTTCAACTCTGCAATTATGCTCTAATTTTCATATATCCATTGTTTATACCCGCCTGTCCTTGCAGGGTTGCATTGGGCTAGTGCCTATCTTTACCTGTCATTGGGGAGAGCCAGCCTAGTTGCTCCAACCCATCCATCTCTGTACTAGTATTGGGAAATAGAGATGAGGCAAGGCAGTCCAAGGAGAAACATGTGGCCAGCTGGCTATTGCAGGTCCAGCTGATGTCTAATGGAAAGCATGGGCTCTTAAGCCAGCTTGAAATTTTCATTCACATTTGAGGAAATCCAGATATCAAAGATGAGTTCAGAGTTGTTCCAAATACCAAAGCGAAGGCTTTGATTCAAGGACAAGGAGCAGGCTAAGAGATGAGCATCCCTTTTTTTATTACTCAGGGAAGCAAATGTATGAAGGGGCAAAAAGACATGCTTCAGGGTGAAATAAAACTTTGATTTCTCAGTTTTGTCATCGTGTTGGTCATGCAAGAATGCATTCCAGGTGGCCACTATTCCAAATGGAAAAAGAGGAGGACGGGAATTAGTTGAGGGTGGCTGCAATATAAAACATATGTGAGTTAAAGATGCGGTCAGAGGGGAAGTTTGCCTTTACCATAATTCAATGATTTTTGTGAGCCTGAAAAATATAATGGATTTTTTTCCCCTGCACCATCCCACATTCAATCTTGTGGCCTCGAGAGGCTCCGACCCCTAAAACAGTTTTTGTTTCGCCCCGATGTAAACACTTCCATATGCGACGAAATGCGTTAAAGAGCAGCCTCAGCCATGGCTTGGACGTCCAACAAAACATCTGTGATAACTCCTAATCCAAGTTTTCAATATGCATGCAGAGCTGCACACATGGGGATGGATATTTTCAGAGTGAGGAGAGAGAACAGGGGAGAGGGGCGCAGTAAAGGGGGGAGGAAGTGCTGGAATGAAAAGTGTCTTGTCGACAAAAGGGAAATATCTGAGGTTTGGCAAGAAACCAGAGTTTGGGGTGTGGAAGTTTATTGTGATGTTCTGCTTTGGAACTGAAGCTATTTTTTCGCTGTTGAGCATCAAGTCTTCAGCAATGTAAAACAGTTGAGGAGCAGTGAGGCTGAGGTTTTTGCTGAGGAGACTAATTTGGCTTTTAGTGTTGCGGTTGTAGTGACAGTGTGTGAGAGGTGTTTTGATGTTTTGCTCAGAATTCTGCCTGTGGACTCAAACACAGTCGATGTTGGTGGTGGGAGTTTAAGAGGGTAGATCTTTAGACTGGGACCAGCAGGTGACAGATTGATGAATAGGATTAAACATTTATCAGGTTTGGTTTTGGTCTCTAGTCCTGGAAGCCATAGAGATGGTCACATTGACAAACCAATCTTAACCCTTTAAAGTACAGTGAATCCTAATTGTTCATCTTAATGACCAGACATAATGTCCTTGTTCCTCTTTAGGTGATTCTTGAGCTCAGTGAAATACTCCCAGTCATTTTCTAAAGATGAGCTACATTGTCTTGCACAAGTATTTGCACCCCATAAAATGTATACCTTGTCATGTTATAACCACAAATGTTTGTTTCATTGAGCTTGCATGAGATAGACCAACTTCAGTTGGTTCATAATAGAAGTGGAAGGAAAATGGTTTTCCAAATATTTTACTACTATTACAAACCTGAAACATGTCCCTTGCATTTGGAATAACACCCAAAGTCAGTTTCTCAATAAATATTGTCTATGTTATTTGATTGCAGCATAAAATAGTTAGTCTTGGCACCACTGGAGAGGGGTTGGAGAAAGTTGTGGAGATGTCAAACATGTGAAGTTGCAATACAATATCCCAAGCTTTGATCATCTTACAGAGCATTGTTTCACCCATCATCTGAATATGGAAAGGGTGTGTCACAGCTACAACAATACCAAAACATTCACCTTGTCTGACAGCTCAGATAAGGAGAGCATTAATCACAGAATCAGTCAAGTGGCTCATGGTAACTCTGGAGGAGCTGAAGAGATCCACAACTAATTGGTGGGAATTTGTTGAAAGAGTAGCCCAAACCCTGACAGCATTGTTTTCAAATCAAAGTATCCAGAATTATCCAGTTAAAGTTCAGACCTAAAATACAACAAAGAATGGAATCTTGAAAACACTTTTTTTTATTGTTGCTCTCCATCCAGTGGAGATTGAGCAACTTTGCAAAAAAAAAAAAAAAAAAAATAAACATGTTAATCTCCAGTTGTGCAAACCTGGTAGAGACAAGTCCCCAAAGAAATGACAGGTGTATTTGTAGTGAAAGGTGCTTGTATAATGTATGTATATACAATGTACTCAGGGGGGTTGAACACCAATGGACACCAAACTACTCTTATTTTTATCTGTACTAGGCCTTGAAAATCATGTTTCTTTCCCCTTCTGTTTCAAGCTATGTGTAATTTTGGGTTTGTCTTTCACATAAAATACATAAAAATTTTTTATTGTTTAACAAAATGTGAATGACATGGTTGCTGCAGGTTGTAGAAGAAGGAAAGAGTGAAAGGATGAAAAACACAGAAGGAAAATTTCATGAATCAGTCTTACAGTTGATGTTGCAGATTTACAGCTTTTATGTGCTGCAGCATTTTGCGTATGGGGTATTGAAGGTGCCTCAGGTAAGAGTGTGTATGTGTTTTCATTTAAGATAAACTGGCCCTCAACCTCTCAGGGGCCCCCATCATCCATCTGGTGATGTCAGCTGTGAGTGTGTTTATATGCCTGCAGATTTGAGTGCTGAAACTCACTCTATTGGTTATTCCCTCTAGAAAGCCCCTTTGGGGAGTACAGAAGGAGGTTACCGGTTGACAGCTCGAAGGATTATATTTTTCAGCTCTCCTTTGCCCTATACCCATTAGTTGTAGTGTTTTCATGGGTGTACCATACCATAAGTAGAAAAGGATTGCTGCTCAAAACACTTTGAGAGACCCCACCCATGTCCAGCAGGAACCCGAAACTTCCCAAAACAGGGAAAGAAGGAGATGAAAAGGGAAAGAAAGAATTAGTGAAGGAGACAGTTAGAGGCTCTGAGTGCCAGAGGTATCATTACCTTCCCATTTTACTTGATGAAACCCATTTGGCTGGATTAGTTTCACACTCTCAGTAGGACCCTGAGGTAATAAGGAGCCTCCAATCAGGATTAGCTAGTGTCAGAAAACTGAGTGGTGAAGAAGTAGAAAAACCTCCTCGCTCTGCCTCATCCCCACAAAGGGACACCGCTTCTTTCTGCACAGTAATGGGGGAGCAGGAGCTCTGATGTCAGGAGTGGTAAATGTGTGCATGTAATGTGAGAAAGTGTATCTGCAGTGAAAGCCAGCCAAATTGCCAGTCTGAATGACAATGAAGGACGATCATTGGGCTTGCCAGATTTGGAGGGGACATTAAATCTAAGAATGAAAACCACTAGGTAATGAGTTTCTGTAGCAGTGTGTGTTTATGACTGCATATATTAATGAGGTGTGTTTGTGTTCACACGTCTGGGCTCTGTCATCTTTGCTCCTAATTATCTGAAGCATAAATCAACTGAATTTGTGTTGCCAAGGCAGCCTGCAGTAGGTCGGGAACCGGCGACAGTAGTGGGAGAGTGAATGGGCTATTTCATTAACCTTTTAAAGACTTGGTATTTATTTCAATGGGAGTACTATGAATATAAATTTGCCATTCTGGGAAGGTATAAATGGCTAAGTAAAAAGTCTGGGGAACAACAGCAACACGATGAAAAACATGCACACTTCTCTTTTGTGGGCTCTCCTTTTTTAGATTTGTTGATTTGTGGAGGTGTGAACATTCATGTAGTGGTGGGTTTGTCACTTTAATACAGACTACACTGATTCAGTCAACATTTCATTGCACAAATCATTCATGGTACCCAGGAAGTGAATACCACTGCCTCTAGAAACTTCCAAATGTCTCTTTGCTCACGTGGGAAACTAGTTGAAAGAATCATTGGAGTCATGACAACATAATGGCTCTTACAGAAAGACAATGCCTTAATGCCCTTGGACTTTTTCACATAACAACCACAAACTCAAATGTATGTTTTTGGGATTTTATATCACAGACCAAAAACAATATAGAGTGTAACTGTGAAGTAGAAATATTCTTTTTTTGTCAGAAAATGTTATGATTGACTGTGTTGAGGATAATTGTCTTTATATATCATACGTGTGCTATACCACTGTTTCATATGGCACCCCAAGTGACTAGCAAATTCTTTGCCAAATTAATTAGACAGAAAGTAATGTTTCAGTTTCAAGCATTTAGTATCTGGAGTAGAGTGAAGCATGATATTGTATTAGATGTTATTGCTGGGCCATTTGCACAGTATTTGAGTCGTAGTTACGTATACATGGTGTGAATGACCTACTTGTTATGATGTTTCAATATGCACAATTGTGGTCAACGTAATATCTCGGCTTTATGATAAAACCTGAGCCAATGTCGACTATTCACTGTGACGTCATAGAAACACATAAAAGAAGTCTTCACAGCAACTTACAGAATTTATTAGCTATTTTCACTGCAAACACCAACAACCTGCACAGAAATCTGTTATGCAGTATAGAAAGTACCAAAAACATAACATTATCCCAGAGCTCTGTGGCAGCAGCAGAGCAGAGCGGGAATCTTCTGACTTCTTTTTGTCCTGAACACCAGCTGGTACTAATAATGGTGTATTTGTTCACCTTAAACAGCTGCACCTAGACGTCAGATTAATAACGGTGACCACAATTTTGCATATTGGAACATTACAAATTAAACTTATTATAAATAAATCACTGTTGTTGTGAGGTATGTAACAGAACGATTGAATTGCAATATTTGGTGTGAACCTCAGAATGTATAGTCTCTACAGTGGTAGAGACCAATGGGGATCCTTAAATAAACAAATAAACCTTTGATTTAGGGTGCAGTTAAATTCAGCACAGCCACCTGCTCCCTCTAAGCGCAGCAGGCTGCTCTGGTGAGTCTGGGCAGTAGCTCTCTGAGTTTGAGGGACGACATAAAAACAACAACAGGGATGGTCTCTGTCAGACTCTCAGACTGCTGCTTGAAGTATGTTTCTAGATGTGGTCAGTGTTTTAATAAGAGTGTGAAGATGCCAGGTTAGACGTTTGAATGTGCAAGGTGATGCTGATTATGTTGAAAATCAGTTGGATGTACCAACATGTTGCATGTTGCACATTATTTTGGTAGCCTTTGCCAGGTTTGCAGTACCCCTTTGGTAAATTAGTTACGCATTGTTTGTAGAATTAAAACTATCTGGCGTTCCCCATCCACTTCCTCATCTTTTTTTCATCTTGGAAAAATCAGTTTTGTCAGAAGACTGCGGCTAGTCGACATGAAGCGGAAAAAGTCATTACAGACCATAGAATCAATAGTTTAAAAGTTGGTGCCCTACTATGACCTATTATGGCGTAGTTGTTTATGAAGCCCAGCTTCGTTAGAAATCAAATCAGGTATTCTAGAGTGTTAAATTCATTCCAAGGATAGGAACATTATTTTTCTATAGCTCCATGTTTTCTTTAACTTTTGAAGTAAAATCCAGATATTTAATAGTGTCAAAAGGGTTTAACAGCAGAACCATTCCCATACTGGTGTGTTATGATGACGCTGGGATTCCATTTGGGAGTCTATAGATCTTTGATGGACTTTGCACATTTAAACAGGCCACCAAAAAGTAAACATTGCTTCTGGCAAAAGACAACATTCCAAAAACAGCTGACACAACTCATCTGTAGCACAGACTTTGTCTCCTATGCTTATTTACATCAACAACACATTTGCTCAACACCTGCCAAATGGCATCTGCCTTCCAAATATGCAGATTGAGCTGTTTCTCAGTCTGCATAATCAGTGCAGTTGAATCTAAAACACAACATATGAGGTTAAAGGTAACAGAAAATCTTGACGCAAAGGGCATTTTGAAGTGCATCCATTAGAACAGATAAAACTCACAAAATAAAGATAGATTCTCGATTAATGTGATTTGGACATGTTAATTTTCTTTAAAAGATTATTTGAAAGATAAAACACTGAATACCACCCTCATATTTCCCAACTTTCAGTGTAAGGACTGATTATTATTTCCAGATTATTTATTTTCAGATTATTTCCAGAGCTAATGCATAGAAGTATGCATTAGGATACTTCTATGCTAATGCATACTTCTATGCATTGTGTGTGTCATACTGTCATACAAGTGTCATACTAGTTCTTCTTTTGTGCAGAACTGCTTATCTGAACAAAATGCCATCTTTTTACAGAAATGCCCCAGGACTGGGGCAACAGAAAAAGGTCTCTTTGTTTACAAGGTTCATGGATATTTTAGCTACAATTGGATGGTTAAAAAGTACATTCCAGAGATGCGTCAGCAGTCTCTATAAACTGGGGTAATTCAATTGTGCCTCATGATTTCTTTGTGAGTAATCGACAAATGGGCACTCAGTGAAAACAGCTTGGCACCCTGGCCTGTTGCGCTCGGGATGATGGGAGAGGGGAGAGTGTATGTGGTGGAGAACATTGAATTTTTGTGGTGGGAAGAAAATGACAATACAACTTAAAAGAAGAGAAAACACAGTAAAAAGAAACAATCCTTGTACATTTACAATGAGCTATATCATGAGCACTAAACCCATGGTTTATTGTATAAAGTAAAAAAAAAAAAACTTCAAACAGAATAAAAATGACACCATTACAACCATATGTTAACTGACAAGAACATGTATCATTGTGAGTATTTTAATATAGTGATTTCATCGCTTCAAGCGTAAGAGTACTTGAAACCTTTTAATGCCGATATTTATTAACGATTTCTTAAAAAGCAAATGTTTTCATAGATTATTTTATTATTGCACATAAAGGTGATATAGCTACATGTGTTTATGATTCAAATTGGTGACTTTAGATAAATGGGCATATAAGGGAATTGACTTAGAAATGTAAGTACATTAATGAAGGTGTATAATAAGGTGTATATGAGGAAGGATATTTAGTATTGTCAATACAACAAGAAATCTATCAAAATTTTCTATAGCATTCACTTTCTGTACTTGGAGCAGTAGAAGTTTTATTATAGTATGGAAAGTAAATCCCAAAGAGCTGTACTGACATTTCTGCTGTCTGCCTTCTCTGATATTTGCAGGCAGCAATAATGGAGGGAGTCGTTTAAAGTCCATACCAGGACGGTGTCGACATTCTTCCTACTTTTTAATTTCTTCTCTGGAGCACTGGGTGATAGTGCTACAAATCTTCAGGTATTTTCCAAACACCATAAGATATCTCTTTAAATCTCTTTTCAAAATATCAAGTTGCTACAGTCTTCTTTCTGAAGACCTCAGATAGCTTTTTGATCTCACCATGGTGGTCATTCTCACTTCAAAACTAAGGTTTAAACAGCATACCACTTTCAAGAATATGAGTAAGGATGTTCAAATCATGTAATCCTTAATTAATACCGTTTTAAAAGACAATAAATATGCAGTCTTATAATTTATTCCTCACCATAAATGCCTTTTTTTTTGCCACGTTTGCTGAAATGCATATACATTTTAAAATTATATTGATATTTAATTTTACATCAATGCAAACGTGTTGGTAAAATCAACAGTAAAATCCTTATTTCCAGTTGTTAGAACACACACACAGGCTGACACAGGGTGTCCTAGATTTTAATATCATTGTATGTAGTAAAACCAATGATTCATTTGTGGTTTTGCTGCCAAACAAGTAGAAAGGCAGAAGCCTTTTAGTGATATTTGTCCCTTTAAAGGAATTTAGGGAAGACTAATGAGTCTTTTTTCTGGGAGTTTGTCTGCTCCTCTTATCCAACCTTTGTTTTTTGTTTTCATACACCTTCAGGTTCACTCTTACTGTGTACGCTGCCTGAAGACATAGGTGCTATAGGTCACATCACCTCCAGGGTGCACTAAAAGGTTTTCACCTCATTTTTTTCAGGTCCCACAACTAAAACCTTGTGAAACAAGCTGACCCTTTCAGTTTCATGCTGCAACTTAAAAAATCTTTCTACAACAACAAAAGTTAGCAAGCTTTCCTTTTAGATTTAACAGGTAAACTGGAACTGATTTACAAGTAGAAAAAAACCATTGGGGTTTACAAGATACACTGCACAAAGGTCTTGAATCATCCCCATTTACTTCATTTGTTCCTCCTGAAAAGACAGACTTTTTAACAATCTTGTTGGATTTCTTGTATTCTGAAAAGTTGTTGACCTGTGGTTTTCATAAATTAATTTTTAAGCTTTTCTTTCAACCTTGACTGTATATATTTTGTTTATTTTATTGAGTACCTGACCATTCTTAAAAGAAGATTTTTGATTTGAAAAACAACTTAGAAATAAATCTATTCCAACTAAATTCCTGCTCTTTAGAAGCATATTTTGAAGACAGATGTGGTTTAAAATGCATCATCATATGTGTGTTCTGTACTGTACTGAATCTGGTAAATTGCAAGAAAGCCTTTTGCTGGGTTTAGAGTGACAGAGGATGGGCAATTTAATCATCCAGTTCTAAGAATTAATTTGGTGTTCTTCGATGTCTTGGTCTGGCATTTAGAGCTGTCTGGCACAGCAGGCTCACAGTTTACCTCTGGAGGACCCATCTTTGAGCTTGGATCAAATCAAATTACAAGACCTGCAGCACTGTTAGACTAAAGCATATCAGCCTAACTGAAGGAATGATACTTTACAAGCATTTTTTGATCACCCAGTGACATTCTAACACCTCTGGTTGACATTTATCAGTCCATGCATCCTCTTTGTATCAACAGTTGAGGTTGTCATAATATTCACATCACAAAATCACAGAGACTTGAGGCTGTGCATGGCTAAAGGTGTGACAGGCTCTCCCTCAGTTTGGAGAGAAATTCACTAACGTAATGGCTCCTTAACGTCTACACTTCAGTGCTTAAGTCTTTGGAGAATGTCTTTTGATATTTCCATGATGTGTCACAAGGAAGACATTTGTCTAAGACGTTAATTTTAAATGCAATTAATTCAAGTGAAATTTACAAATCCATGGCATCATCCTTGCCATGTAGAACTGCTTAAAGGCATAATAATCTTACTGTATGTAAACTTCTATAATTGGAGGAAGCAAAAAACAAATTCCCTCCCTCAATCTGGTGTTTAGCAAATATAAATAATTTTAGTTTTCCTAACTGATCAACAGGGAATGCTATGGCTAATTTAATACCGGCAGGTAGAAAAAAAAATTGTTTAATGTGCTGAATGCATATATCTCGTTTTAAGCGCAGAGACATTTGAGGCATTGGAACATCGTCTCAATGTGACCATCCTGGCAACAGAGCCAGCTTGAATGTCAGGGGAACGGACGACAGTGCCAGGTGTCTGATTATGACAGAGTGAACAGACGACATGTTGAGAAACAATGCAATTATCTCCTGCGTCATCTCACCAGGAGAGGAGCTGTGAGGGTGGAGTATGGATGGTGTTCGTCATCTGTCTTGTCTGCTGCATCCGTCAATTTGGTAATAGCCGCTTTCCTCAGGAGAGTGGCAGGTTTGCACATGAATACAAATTTGAAATATATTCCATCATTGCATGTTTCACTGTCCATATTTCTTTTTCTATTATGCCTTTAAATTATTTCTTATACTTTTCATTTAAAATCAATAGAGTCCCTTTTTATCTCTGCATGGCTTAAACCATCTCATTAAGATATCTTTTATTGCAAATGGCATCTCCTTCAGTTTCCCTTTATATTTTGTTCGCCTCTCTAAAGCACCACTCTGGGATACTGAGTCTGCTCTAATTCAAGAGTAGATTAAGAAAAGATAAGGTATCTGAAAGCGGTAGCAGTGAGTAAGAAGTGATTTGGAGCGTGGGGTTAGGGAGGGATAAAAGAAAAGAAAGACAAAGGAAGAAACTGAGACCAATAGCAACACAGACTGATGGTGGCAGAACTCCTGGTAAAGTAAGCAAAAGAGAATCAGATAAAGAGAACAAGGGACACAGAAAAGAAGAAAGAAAAGAAGGAGACATCAGATACAGTCCTTTTTGACTGGCCCCATGGGGACAATATTGGACTAATGCCACTCGAGTCATTTAGTCCAAAATGTCCTCTGTTAATCTGACTTGATGGCATAGTTTCACTTGCTGAGGCTTTTACGTGCTTGGTCTGTTCAAAAGACCATAAAATTCTTCCAACACATTTTTGGTCTATTCCACATTCTCCTCTTGCTGGGATGTGCTCTGCAAATATCTGAATAGAAGCGCCCCGGATCAAGTGCTTGAACTACCTCACTTGGAGCAACGGTTCTACTCGAAGTCCTACTTCAGAAGACGAAGGTCTTCATCCTCTTTCTAAGGCTAATTTAACAAATTTTGAATGCTGCAGAATGACATTCAGAATGCTAAGGGTTAAGCAGCTCTATCAAACATCTTAAAGCCTCAGCAAACTTAGAAACTACAGGGTTATTCTCTCTTAATAAGATCAGGCTCTTGTCTGAATCAATAGTGCAAAGAATCGATACACCAGTATTTCTTTTCTTTGAAGCAATTTTCTACTTTGGCATTGTTAGAGTAGGTTTTCAGATTCTTTTGCATGAACTATAGGCTTCTGGTGGTAAAACAAAAAAAACAAACATTTGCTGCTATCTTGAGGATTTGAGTTTGATTTGAGGATTATGAATTTCTCAGTGGTTCAGAAAAGTCTAGTTGTTTGCTGGATCTTTTGATTGTCAAATTTATCCAGCACAGGGATGAGTAACTTTAAATTCATCTTGAGGCTATCTTAGGACAAAAAAACTGATGCTGCAGAAACAACATTGCCAGTCAAAGCTGATGGGAAGATCGGTAAGAATAAATAAGTTGCAGAAAGGAAACTGGAGAGAGCCTTCAACAGACTTGACAACGCTATATCCATGAACATACAGTCGAAGCTGCAGTAGGATGGTATAGATAACAATTTGTGTGTTCAGACAAAGTCTGGCTCTAAATCCTAGAATCTCAAAGCAATAAAGACAATGTGAATGACAAAAATAAATTGCTGGATCTTGATTAACATACAGGTGCAGATTGCTGAAGGATTTAGTGGCCATGAATACAGCGATAGCTGGATAAACTTATATCAGAAGCACAAAGATACACTTGCACAGTAATTGTTTATATCAACAATAAACAGTGTGAAGATAATATGGTCCGTCTGCACCACGCTTTACAAACATCACCTGCACATGATTACACTCTCTACCCCAACAGGCGGCACCCTCCATCTTCCACTCTCTCTTTCTCTGCTTTTCCCAAAGGAGGGGGTGTGAAGGAATATGAGGAGAAGAGGAGGATGAGGCTGAGGGGAGGAGGGGGCGGGCGACCCGCACCCCAGTAACAAGTTTGATTGGAAAGCAGCTAGCCCCCAGCAACCAATCCCCCAGCAATACCGCACACTCTCACACATACGCATCCATGGGGTTTCTGTGGCAACTGTGGTGTAGGGGGTAGACAGAATGATCCGGTCTGCAGAGCAAGTCACACTATGGTGATGTGGGGGTCTAGGCCTCTGGCAGGGAGAGGGGGAAGGCCATACTGCTGGGTGATGGGGGAGAAATAGTAGTCCGAAAAATAGGCTTAATCCAGGAATAATTTCAGAATAGTTTGGATGTAAAAGCACTCACAATTAGCTATAGTATGAAGCTGAGGTCAGATGCAGCGTGTATTAATTGTCTGGAGATAACAGGAGGATTTTTCTGTTATACACAAGGCAGATATTGTCGGTTATTCATCAGCTTCTTCCTTTTAATACAGAAGTCCCAGCATATAAAGAACAAGTGGCTATAAGGTTTATAAAAGACAAACTATGCAGTAATTACTTTACTTTACAATATGATGAAAATCAATATTGAGGTTTGCAGTCAGATTTGGTCTTCAACAGGGTTATTGTCTGCCGTGGCATCCATATCTTTTCTGTTGCCATAACAAGGTGACTCAGCAAACACTTGTCCAGTCAGTAAATAATAGAACTAAAACATCTGCAATGTTTACATTTTTGCCACCATTTGAAATTCATAGTAACTTTGTCTAAAATGCTTGTCCCTCTTTTTTGTCCTGGACTGATGAGCCGCCTGCCTAAATTGTTCTACTTGGAACCGGCTGTAATGTAGCTTCCAAAAACCAGGCTTTTTGGAGATTACCGACTCTGAACCAGTTCTCTCTGGTTACTGGAATGGGATTAACTGCTGCTGCCTCTGTGCCCCTGTGCGTTCACACACACAAATATACACACAGTCTGTGTATGTGTACTAAAAATAAAAGAGAAAGCCTTAGAACACATGGACAGTGCACAGAAAGAGACAAGTCATATGTGGTTGCCAGCATCCTTTGTTGTCTGCTCTGATGAATGTTGGCTCAGCCCAGAGTGTTTAATGTTGCCGCCATTTCGCTGCCTAATGGTGTCTGTGGCTCCTCTCTCTCTCCACCTCTTCATGGCGGTGGTAGGCAAAGCGCCTGGCTCAATTTCCCAGAGTGGTAACCATGGCAACATCAACAGACGTTTGTCAGTGGCCATGGTGACAGATGATGTGCTGGCTTGATGTATTTTTTTGTTTGTTTGTTTGTTTGTTTGTATTTTCTTTTGGGGGTGTGTGTTCTGGAATTACGATGCGCATGTTGTATCTAACCCACATTAATTCAGGATTCTGCTTGGCTGTGTCTGGTTTCTCTCTTTTAATTTCTAAACAAAGATGGGGAATACAAGCTAGAGTGAAAATTCTTTTTGTGCGTTAGTGTGTGAGACAACCTCATTCAGGGGTATGAAAGTGTTTTTGCACGTCAGACATCTTCAGTGTGCACCAATTACCACCGTCTGGTCTTAAGAGACTGAAGTTGTCGCTGAGGTGAGAGTTCTCAAATCGGTTCATCCCGCCACTTTAAATGAGTTGGATTTTTATTTTTTCCCTTTCTCTTCCCCCCACCTCCAGCACAGACGAATTGTAATTTAAAAAGAGCTTGGTGTAAATACTGCTATTGTTGGAGGCGTAATCAAACATTCATGAGGGAGACGGATCCAGGGAGAGCCAGAGAATCTAGGTCACGGATGCGCTCGCGATTCTCTGAGACTCTTTCTTTCTAAACCTCTCCTTTGTCCTCTAAGCTAGCTCTGCTGTCCAAATCTCCTTCCCTCATCTTTTTTTCTATATCACAGTTATCTTTCCCTTTTTTTCGCTCACCCCATCTCTTATCTCTTCATTGCTTTTGTCCTCTTTATCCTACAAGCACAACTCTCTTCATTTCAACACACAATTTCATGTTTTTTTTTTTTTAAAGATATCTGCCATTAAATTGAACAGATCTGAAAGTACACCTGGCTGGACCTGTGTAAACTGCACAGTAACAGCTACTCACCTTTGAGTCAGTAGCTCAAAGTAATGCCCCTCTTGACCATCATTCATCAGTGAGAAGGTCATCTAGTCAGTGCTTTTACAACCATCTCAAAGCCAACTGAGGCGAGCTGAGCAGCACATTAGCAGTGGCTGACCTTGTGAGTGTGTCCACAGCCTTGGAGAGACGACAGGTCTGTCTGACAGAGGGATTCTCATTTATAACAGTGCTTTGCAAAACTATTCACAACCCCTGAACTTTTACACATTGCAACACTTGCAATATATCCATTTGTATTTATCATATAAAATCCCATTAAAACATAATGGGATGGGATAAAATAAAATCCCATTAAAACATAATGGGATTTTATGTGACAAACACAAATTGATATATGATTATAATAAGAAAAAAATGTACATCACCCTATAACAACTATGAAACACGGTGGTGTGGGGATGCTTTTCTTGAGCACTAACAGGGACACTTCTCAGATTTGGTGGGAAGATAGAGAAGGCCAACACAGGATAATTGTGAAAAAAAAAAAAGTTAAAGTCTACAGAAGGCTTGAAATAGGGACATAGGATTACCTTCCATCAGGACAATTCTAAACATGCAACCAGAGCTGCCATGAATGGTTTAACTTAAAAAAATATTCATTTGTTAGAATGACCAAGTCAAAGTTTACATCTTTATGCATTTCTTAGTCTGTGGCAAGACTTAGAAATACATGTTGTCAAACCCCAAGAGTCTAGTCTAGTCAGCATTAATTGTTATAAAAGTAGTAGGAATCAATACAAATGTACATTGCACTTTTTATATTTTCACTTTCCTTCCATTTACGTACTATGTTGGCTGTTAGTATTATATAATCATAATAAATTACACTGAAGCTTATGGTTGTTAACACGATACAATGAGTAAAAGTTCAAAGGGTATGGATACTTCTTATGTCTCTTTTTGAAGTTATCACACTGAAAAATGTCTAAATTTAATGAAATGCGCACAAAATTTCACAGATTTTCTCACTAGCACATTTGCAATCTGATTTTAGTCTATAACACAATGCAACTAAAATGCAGTGATAGCAAATACAGATTTCCTATCAGCACATTTTTGATGGGTGTTGTGTTGTATTAATATTACAGCATTGTTAGCATCAATAGAGCTACTGTTAGCGGTACTCTTACCTAGGAGTATTGTTGATCATACTGCATGTATAAAGTACCTAAGAAAGTACTGAAGGTATGTTGTTACAATACTTATAAATATAAGGACATCACAATTATGATGCTTCTGGAGAAGGGGTTGCTATTTATGAGTTTATGTTTCTACACAGTCAATTGAACCTTTATCAATTTCGATAACCTACCTGTAACCTACCACCTAAAAACTACCTGTAAATATGGAGACTAATCTGCCTCAGTGTTTGCATGTTTCTCCCTGAACACATTGTAATTTTAATATCTCTTCCATATTCCAGCTGATCAGGAGCCTAAATCCATCCCTCTCCCTCCCTCTGCAGTATTAAAGGGTTCAAATCTGCCGGCCAAAAACCACCATCCAAGCCCAGCAGGGTAGCTTGCATTGAACTCCCTCCAGCTAATCCATTTGTATTTTTTCAATTACATATCGGGGGCAAGGGAGCAAGTGGACAGTAATCTGTCAGCCTCTGCCTGGAAAACCCAGCCCTCTCATGACCCAAATATTGGGCTAAAGAAGAGTGCTGGGGTTGCTGTAAAACAAAACAAAAATAGGTCATAAGTTTCCTTGCCACAGAATCGAATTGCACTGAAGGGAAATAATTGTGGTTATATTTGCATGTGGTCGACCGATTTCCCGACTGCTGGTCCCCAACAAGTCATTATTAGGTAACTTCCACACATCAGTAAAACCAGACAATTAAATACTAAGGAAACCAAGACCTGTGACGCCACTCCACACCCCTGTTCTCTGTTTGCCGTTTTGGATTGGGGGGCTGGGAGGAGGACTGGGCCATCTGGTAGGCCTGTGCTGCGGATGGGCTTTAGGCCTTTGGCGGCAGTTGAGGGGGGGACTCACGTTCCAGTTCTCCCAGGGTTGTTTGGATCTTTGGATCCCGGCTCCTGCTTACAGTGAATGGCTCTTTGGCCAGGGTGGCCACCGGGTTCTGGTGGGTGGTCGGCTGGTGGTGTGTGCCTGACCATCAGCAGTGTGTGGCAGTAATTGGGGTCGTGGCTTTGCGTTGGAATCATGTAGTTATAGTTGACACCTTGTAGTTTTTGTTGGTAAGTTGTGCTTTTCCTGGAGTGGTGAGTCGGTTCAGGTGTCAGTGCCCGGATGGCGTGGCAGTATGTGTTATTTCATGGACGGGCTGGCTGAGGTTGCTGGCCTGACAGACTCCTCTTGTGAGAGTTGATTAGTTTGAGAAGCAATCAGATATTAATACATGATACATTTCATCAAGTAGTGCAGTATCTTTAAATGGACAGGTAAATGTAAATTAAAAAGCCGATTGGAAGAGCAGAGTGAAGATACTGGACAAACCTTTATACCGGAGAAAGAAGTTGTGCAGTGGGGTGTTACAAATTGTAAAGAACAACGATACAATCTACGTATTTATGTTTGCATTCCTATCAGCACTGGGAAGTATGTTTAACTTCTGAAAATGGATGTGCATGTTGTAGAGTTTACAGAAGGCTGACTCCAGACCTCAGTCAGCAGGCCGAATGCATACTTCCTGTGTCTCACCCAAAACAGTGCAGCGCTAACCCCCACATGCATCGCAGGCTATGTCTCTAGTGCGCTTCACTGAGCAGGAGAAAGTTTGTCATGTTTGCCATCATCTCAAAGTGCCTCTTTAGAAGTGACTCATGCATCAACAATCAGTGCTCAAAGAGCAGCATTTTGTTTGTCCCTTTGTGACTCCCTTACCCCCTCTACTGTACCATCAGCCATCAAAGCTTGCTTATACATTGATTTAATGTATGACACATTTATTTATGTCACCTTAATATTTAACTAAAGGTGAGAAAGGTCTCAGTAAAACATGAGCTCTCACTTTTTAAGAAAGATTGGATTTAAAATTGTGATTTCATATGAACAATGCAAATTAGTAAATGCCAAGAAAATTCAGACAAGGAAAAGGGAAATTTTTGCACACATATAGAACTAGATAATTGTCACCTTTTATATGTTTTACTTTTTTTTTTCTTTAACCTGTTTGTTTTTCAGTTAAATATTACCAGACATCTTTCACATTAAAGATAAACAAGTTCTGAAATGATTTATCCTTTTCTCACAAAGACCTGGGATTTCTACAGACATTTATTTTTGTCTGCAAGTGAACTTTCATCAACCCAACAAAGACTCTTATATCAAGGCTCTTTGGAAGCTGTCAGTCATTCTGCAGCGCTGACATTTCCTAAAACTTATCCTGCAAGGAGCACCACAAAGTTCAGCGCCAAATGAACTGGACTAAATTCAAAATTAAGGCACGCAATCTTGTTAGCCCCACAAGAACAATGGAAGAAAAGTCAAGGTTGTGCTGCCTTCAGTCTTCTGAGTGACAGTGTGAATGCTTTGTGGTCTTAATTCATTCTATAAAGAATAATAAACTAGTATAAATATGCATATTTTGTTTTTACTCTTTTTTTAACCAAAGTGTTAAGGTTTGCTATATATCTAATATAGCAAACCTATATAAATAGCAGTTATATTATTATGCTATGCTATTGCTATCTTAATAGCAATAGCAATTTAATATAGCAAACCTTAATCAATGGTTATCTTAATCAATGGTTCTTCTGGCTTTCTACAGAAGTTATCCTTGTGTTTTTTACCTGACCTGTTGTGGTGTGGGCCGTTTATGTTATGTTTACGTAATGCAGAACCTGGACACTGGGGCGGTGAGGACGGTGGAGTCTAAAATCCTATTTATAGTTTTCCAGGCAATACTGGAACACACAAAAACACAGACAAATTACATTTTTTCTTTTTGTACTGTTGTAACCATTAAACAATTTCCCCTTCAGTTCAACCTTATAAGTGGAGATACATTGTTGATGTTACTATTGTAAAATAACTTGCAATTAAGTATTGGCAAAGATCAATGTAATTTCCATAGGAGGCGGAGCATTGTTGTTAGCAGATGCTGAAAGTAACTTAAGAAGTTACTTTTAATGTAACTTAGTTACTTTCTAAATCAACTGATCAGTAATCTAACTAAGTTATTTTTTCAAAGAGTAATCAGTAATCCAATTAAAGTTAGTTTTTCAAAGTAACTATGCCATCACTGCAAATTATGCAGCTTAAGAGTATGTACAAGAAAATGTCTTTACAAAATAAAGATAAAATCAATGAAAAGCCCAGAATTATTTACATTTGGAAAAATTATATCAGAAGAAATTGGTATGCTGTCACCATTTTGTAGCAAACTGCTTAACAAGCAAACAAAATGCCCCTTTACCCTAGCTCTAACCCTAGCTGTCATGTGAAATTGGCCCTGCAAAGTTTCCTGGTTCATCTCATGATTTAAAGAGTTTCTTTTTTCTTTTCTTTTTTATCTTTGAAAGGTTCAGCTCAGAGTTATGCATTAAAAATGATCAGGTAATGCACAAAAAAAAAACAATATTAAAAAGTTCAAATAAAATCTTTGAAAGTTCTGGCATGTTGATAAAGACCACATTCATATTTGTTATATATATTTTATAATAGAAACAAGTTCTACAGTTTTGCTTAAGACAGCTGTTGCTGTGCCTTCCAATTGGCTTGTAAAATGCAAACATGACTTTCTATCTGACACTCTTACATAAAGGCCAGATTTGTGGAGTCCAGGGTTGAAAGTTTCACATAACTATTTTCAATTCCTTGCACTGAATTTTATTGGCATACATTTGTTTTTTGTATTTTGCCATTAAAAAACATTCATTTTCTTCTAATTCAATTCCTCTACTTTGTGATGATCTATCACATTCCAATGAAATACAAGTAAAAAAAGTATTAACTTGAAGTTTTAGAAGGATCTTTGCAAGACACCACATAAAAATAAACATAAAAGGAAGCAGAGAAAGCGGTAGAAGATCCTCATTGGAGCTATTAGTTCTTGTGGATGTATGTGCAGGGAACAGGTGGATGTGAGGGCTGCCTCTCTCAGGTGGTGTCAGGGGTCAGAAGCTGGGCGGCTGCTTCTAATTGGGCTGTCTAAATGATAAGTGTATCTACCACCATGCTGGACCACGCCACATAGCACCAGGCTTAACTGAGCGAGTAATGGGCAGAGAGAAGCGTGACCTCATAGCCCCTCCCTTTCACGCTTATTAGATGAATAGTATGAAATGACAGTGGAGGCTTTGTTCTTTCCTCCGTGCAACAGAGTGTTTCATTCCTCTGTGTGTGGTGAGTCTGACTGAAAAAGTGCGGTCTATGTTCAGTCCGACAGAGGCCTCACCACCTGTTCAGGAAACCTTTTCAGGGCACTAAGTGTCAAATCATTACATTAGTGATTCTAATAAACTACTGAAACTCTATGGCAGATAGACGTAGGCAGCCAAAAGTCTACTGTGGAGTGTGTGAGCCATCTTTGTCAGCCAAATCTAATTTGTCACGCTCTGTCGAACCTGTATTACAACAGGCTGTTCCTATAAAACTTGATTTCCTCCCACTTTGACTATTTCAGAAACATCAGCGCTTAAATCTAAGGCAAATAAGGAGCATAGACCAGTGGCTGTACATATGGGTAGGAGAGCCACGAAACATCTATACAATCACACATATGTACACACATTGAACATTAAAGTAGCTAAGCAGGACGCTTAGCAGAACCAACAGCAGGGAAAGGGAAAATAAACACAGGGGCCACCAGTAAATCACCTCCATCCGCAAGCGGCTCAGCAGAGACTGGATGGTACTGGGAGGCCCTATGAGAATCAGCAGCCAGAAAGAGGGAGCCTGATGTGACTATGGAAGACTCAACAGTGTGGGCCCATGGTTTGAATGCTTGTGTTAGATTTTACGCTCTCATTTGAAAAACAATAGCATTTTGCTCCAAATAGGATACTAGCAAAAAAAAAAAAAAGCAGCTGCCTGTTTGTTCTGCCACAAATATTAGTTTCAATATTGGCCTCTAAATTTTTTGTTTTGCTGAATCCAAGTTGGATTTCTTACACCTTGATTCCACAACAGCATGTGCACAACAGCCGAGGAAAACACCAGTCAGGTGAGAATCATTAAACAATTTTACATCCCACGACCCCATGGAGTCAAAAATCTGGTAGTCGATACATCATAGACGGCACAAGGATTCATTTTGACATGAAGAGCAGACATATCATCTAATATCTCAGAGTTTAAATGTAGACCAGATGTAACAAGAAGAAAATGTAGAATTTGGCCACAACCGAGCCATTTATCACACCAGGGTCTCTCTCATTCTCCATTTCCCCCATAATACTCCCCCGATACCATCTTCCGGAATGGCAGGAAGAGAGACTGTTGCCCTTTGACCAGTCAGGAATGTTTTTCTCCCCTGTGCCAGCAGAAGTGAGGCTCTCTGCCCCTTGACCCATCACCAGCTGATAGAGTGGAGCCTGACCTAAGGCACTGTCCATCCATCTATCCAGCTTCTCCACTGTGCTAGATTTACGATATCATCAAATAACTCCCAGTCTGTAATTTTACAAAGTGTGAATGAATGTTGGAGGCATGACGTGTGTTATGTGATGCGACAGGCATTCTGGCAAACTTAGATAGGATCCTGTCTGTCCCG
This sequence comes from Brachyrhaphis terrabensis, assembly GCA_903067065.1. Lineage (NCBI taxonomy): Eukaryota > Metazoa > Chordata > Actinopteri > Cyprinodontiformes > Poeciliidae > Brachyrhaphis > Brachyrhaphis terrabensis. The sequence continues at coordinate 29,954 of CAEGAG010268359.1, read as the reverse complement.
GTGGCACCCAGCCAGCCACACAGTGAGATATCACTCAACACCGCTGGGTGAGCTGCCTCTGGTAATGACTGCCAATGGGCTGCATCTATGGACCATTACTCTATAGACACAGCAGAGGCAGCATGGTAATACTGACTGATGGAGATTAACTTTTCGGCCATTGAACGGTGCACCACACTGACAAAGCTCATCGCCGGGTTGGTCCTTGCTTCCTTCTGTGAAACGTTGAAACAGAAAAGTGATACAGACCTTTGCATAAAATGCTGCTGAAAGATCGAGGAAGATTTTTATTTTTTCTGGCTACACAGTAAACAGTGAATCTATTCAAGGACATAATCATAAAGCAAATTAATTTGGGTGCATATTAACTTTATTGCAACAGTGATATACTGTAGTAAGCTCCTTGTTAATGAGGGGAGCAGAAACCAATAATCCAAACACAAACAGAAACTTCTTTCCAGGAAAGTACACTTGATGACCCGTGGCTGCTGGACAAAGATTATGTTCTTCTCTTTATTAACCCTGTCTTGCTTTGCAAAAGTATTTCTAACTATTTTGTCACATTAAAATCACAAGTTTCAGTGAGAAAGTGAAAATTATTGTGGCATTAAAAGTACCCGGTTATCAACATTTTGCAAAAAAAAATTACAAAAGAAATCATTTGTATCAAGCCGATACTTGCAGCTATAATTGTAGTGAAATAATTTTTTTTTTTTTTTTGTTTACAGAGTTTTGAGTCAGGAGGACTGAATACAAATATTCAGATCCTTCCACTTCTTGTCAGCTGTGCACAGCTTCGTGTTAGTATGTTATGGGAAGTTCAAGTGATATACAAAAGTTTGTAGTTGTATTTTGACCATGTTTCAAACCTCAGTTGATATGTATGCTTTTGCAAGGTACTGTAGGTCAGTTTTATGAAAGCGACCACCTAATTCACCCGCTCCACCCTTCATTAAAATATTTCTGGCATTTCGCCCTCTGGCACTTCTCAGGATGGCTCAGTTTCCTCTTATCACCTATTAGATCCAGATGAGACCCAGGCATACTCCCCCTCCTGACCACAACCCTGTCTCAACTTATCACAATTCAAAACAGATGGCGGCTAACACAGGCCAAAGCCGCCCGTTGAATCTGCCGCAGTGTGTGTTTGTCTGTTTGCAAAGTCTCTTCCATTAAAGGGAGTGTGAATGACGGTTGGTGGCTGTTAGCCTGACATTAAACTTATATACTGAAAAAATTGGTTTAATTTGAAAAACAAGGAACTGAAATGTTGTTTTTCCCTTAAATGCCAGTCGTGATTAGATCTACATTTGGCTGAGGTTTGGCTTCATAAATGTTCAGAGGCAGTATGAAACAGAATACTAAGGAGACCCCTCCCATGTAGACACACTTTATTACAATGCCACAAACCAAAGAAATGAAGCACATTGAGCTGAAGATTTGTGATAGTACAATGTGTGATACTGTACTTGTCTGATGTTTGCTTAGAAGCCACAAAAGAGGACAACAGTACAAAAACAAATGTCTGTGTTTTCAGTGAATATTGAAATTTGATGTGAAAGAAAAATGCATTATAGTAGTACATAACTGTGAAGTGGAAGGGAAATTATACACTGTTTTAATTTAAAAAACTGCAATAGGAGCTCTCATCACATTCTTTAAACAATTAATAATCTCTAATTTTGATCATTCAGGGCAAACCTGTTTGCCCTGAAGAGGCAAACAGGTTTTCTTTCACACATACATTTTTCTCACCATAAAGCTGTCTGAAGAAGTTATATCATGCATTATTTTTTCTTTGGGATAGTTTTTATAATGGAATAATTTATTCCATCATGAAAGCTTTCAATTAAATTTACAGTATTTGATTTTTTTTTCTGCATTGCTGTAGTTAACCAATCTCTCTATATCTTCTGCTTAATGCTGGCAGAGTCACTGGTATTTTTCTCCAGCAGTCAGTAGGCAAGAGGCAGAGTTGTCAGTCCATCACAGAGGAGCACTGTAACACCAGACAGAGAATCACACATGCACACATTCTATAAGAGATATTACCATAGCATGCACGTTTTTGTACTGTGGCAAAAAGGCAGAGTACCTGAAGGCATGAGGAGACATGGAAGCTGCATAAAAAAAGGCTAACAACTTCACTATCATGTGATGCAGTCCAATTCTGTACTGAAAACTGGACCTATCTAAAATGATGTGTGTGGAGTTGTTTCTTTAGTATTGGTTATATTTAGCAGAACATTTTCCATATCAATTCGCTTTAAATAAATTGGAGGCTGATGTTAGCGATGTTATGCAAACAAGATTTAAATCACACAGGTTGTCTGTTTGACAAGGTGTAAAAACACAGAAAGAAATCAAATTTAGGATTTAAAATGAGAAATATCTTGGCTATTTAATGACTGAGCTAAAAGTTTCTAGGAAAAGCTCAGGTATGTGAAACAACATTAATGCTACTTTGTATGCAATGTATTCAAATCTATAACTGCTTTCAGACAAGATAACTGAGACAGTTCAAAGTATCTACTTCACTTCTGAGGCACTAAAATGTTACGCTTTCATGTTATAAATTCTGAGGACAAACTCACCAGAATTGCCTGTCTAATCTCTTTTTAGTTGCAGTCTGACCCGTTTGTTCCAGCCCCCATGCTATGGCTGTTTTTTTGGAATTTTTAAATAATCTACATTTCAGTTTAATCTGGTTTTTACAGGTTATGATTGCTTATTCAATAAACTTAATTTACTACTTTCAAAACACATCTCAAGTTTTCACAAGGCCCAAAATAATTAAAAAATTAGCATGTTGATAAATTCAGGAAAATAACATTTCATTTGTCAGTTTATAACATATGAGATCATTGCATTGTAAAAAGTTTGTATGAAATGCTGTCTCATACATACAACAAATGAAAATTCAACTGCTTGTCCAATTTGCAAATGGAATATGGTAAAATTCAAAATGAAGGCAATTTATTAGCTTAAAAATAACTTATTTTGAGTTATTTCAAAGATAGAGCATCAAACCTATGCTATCTGTAAAACAAGATTATCAGCAAATCTCTTCATTAAGAGTCAAAGTTTAGATGTAGATGAAAGACCACCAGCAGTCGAAATCAAAGCCAGGACTGACATTCCAGGATTCTTTACACATGATGCTCTGTGTGGCTGCTTCCCCTTCGTCTGCAGCTGATATGTTGGGGGTCTCTTCTTGCCTGTCTAATCTCTGTTTACGTTGCAGTCTGTCCCTTTGGTTCCAGCCCCCATCAAGTCACGAAGGAAGGCTTCCTCTCTGACCTTTAAGTCTCTGGTTGACTTCTGACCTTGTTCTTCCATATCTGCATTCACACTCATACTCTATTATGTCTACTCATAAGAATATAGTTCAGGTCACAGATGAACTCCTAAAGAAGCAAAGACTAAGTCAGTTGAAAACAGTCAGGATGGGGCTTGCTATTTTTTTAAATTTTTGTTTGGTTTTTATGGAACACTCTCACTTCAGTTATATTAGTCTGGAATCTCTGTGTGTCTGTTTTTCTTTCTGTCCCTTCACATCTACCACCCTCTTTTTCTTATTCTCTGATCTCCCTTACAGCAGTTTCTAATTAGGATTAGGCCTCAGCGAAGAGGAGGGCTGAAGTTTTTGGTCTAGTAAGTGATGGAATAAGATGTGATAAATGAATGGAAAATAAGAAGATGTAATAAATAAATGGCAATGATGGCAATAAAAAGATCACAAGTTTCCACACAGGCTTCCCGGCCTGGAGGCAAGGACTTGATTAAGTGAAGCCAGACAATGATTTTTAAAATCCTTTGGGAGCAGTCTTCTGATTAACCATCTACAAAATCTGTTTGGGTATATGGTTTGGAACTCAAGAGTCACAGTGACTTAGGGGAAGTTAATGATACAGAAAGAGAATTTTAGGTTTTTAATCGTGTGCTGATGGATTGCGAGCAGGTGCTAAGCAGAACTTTAAAATGGAAAAAGAAGAAACAAGAGAAAGAGAAAGAGATTAAACAAACAGAGTGGGTAAATTATTGAAATGAGGAATGAATTATCTTCGTCTATCAGTCTGCCTTCAGTCTGATAAGCAATTGTTTTACTAGATGATGTGTGATGGCGGTCTTCACAACTTTCTTTACAGCATCATGTTGTAAAATAAGGATATCTAACAGTGGACTGCTTTACATTATCAAAAATAATCTTTATCTCCATCAAATTCTTTTTCAAAAGTTATTTTCTTTAAATTCATCTACAATTTCTGGAATGACTCTTAATAAGTTAAAATATGTTTGGGGCATGTCCTTAGTCAGACTTTTGGTTCTCTCTCTGTTCAGAATGTTTTGATAACTCCCTTAAAGATTATTGCTAATTCATCATTTTTCCCCTAAATTTTCTAGTGGTTTCATAAACCAAACTCCTCTCTGAGGCCACCAAATTTCTGCCTTGAAATATGTTTTTTACATTGTTCTCAGACAGCTTGGCCTCTGCAATGGGACACATTCTGCAACAGCAAATTGGAAACTGTTTTAGCTAAGCTGTGCCTGGTGGTGTTTTTCCTACAGGAGCAGAAATATCTATTTGAAAGTCATTTAAATGCTGCAAAATACGCATTTCGCATTATGATTAACTAAAATTTGCATTGTGTGATATCTATGGTAAAGGTTTGCAGTTGCTCATTGTGAAGCACATTGTCTATCTGTCATAGGATTGTTTTCTTGCTTCTCTTTAAACTTGGTCTCCTCTTCAGCCAGCATTTTAATCTATGATTCAGTCGTGTGTGTGAGTTGTCTGATGCATATGTTTTTTATTAGGTTGTATTGCAAAGATAATTAGATGGTCTGAGAAGTGTTTTAGCTCTTCTGAGTGTGAGTGTGTGTGTGGCCGCCAGTGTGTGCAGAGTCCATTGATCGTGCTCTAATCCCAGAAGCCGGTAGCAAGGATAATGGATGATGCTGCCAGGCACTATCTGAAGTCCCCTCCTCCAACTCCTGCCAGCTTGACTGACAGCGCAGGGAGAGGATCAGAGAGCAGACAGCAAGGGTCCGCTGCATGCCATACATCCAAAAGACAGAAAATAGCATCTAAAAGCTTAGAGACAAGAGCCACCAATTTAATTCAACTAGTCTCCAAAGGGTGCTAAAGAAAGAACCTCATCTGGGAGGGGCTTTGTGAAGGATGAAGGGATGACAAGGAGAAAGATGGAGGATGAATGATTGAAATTAAAGGGCAGAGGGGAGGAAAACAAACTGATGACAGGATGCTAGGATTTGCTTTTTGAGAGTCAAAATGTGTCTTTGGTTGAGTGGTCTTTCAAATATGGATTTGGATCAAATCAAATTAGCACCACAGAGCCGAAGATAGGCAATAAAATATGCATTTTCATAACGCAGAGAGCCGATCGTGTCGAAATCCCGTCAGCGTGGCGGTGGTTGTCCATTAAGATCAGAAGCTGGGAGCCGACCCCGGTAGACGTGTTGATGCAGACAGCTCATGTTTCATAATGTTTGTCTGTCATTCCCACTGCGGCAGACCACAGAGACAGCCTCTTGGTGGCCTCGGCTTCAGCCTCCACCATCTTGCATTCCACAGCAGAAAAGAATAGGGATGTCTGAGATCAAAAGGCATTAGTGTGCTTATCCCACTCTAAAATGAGATTTCTCATGCTTCTCTGTCTCTTTTTAGTGCCACAAATAAAATATATCACAGCATGGGGTTTTGTGCCATCACAATGCTTGGATGGTTTTTAGTGATTTACGGTCATGCTGTAAGGTTATGTGATTAAATCTAGCTCCAAATACTCTCAGCAATCTCCACATCTTACAGGAATAAATTCCCACAAAACAACCTGATTGTTCTCCTTAGCAGCAATACATACCTCAAGGGTATTGACCATATCTAATGTCTTTCTATTTTTCCTCTAAAGAAGTCGGTATGTACTTCTGACCTTTTGAACTTTTATGTACATACCAACAAATAGCAGAGCCCTGGAAGGCTTAATAGAAGCTGTGCAGTCTACTGAAGCAGAAATGTTCAAGTATCTTTCATCGTATTTCACCCCTCAAACTTTTGCACATTTTGTCTTGTCAGAGCCACAAAGTCTGAAGTATTTTCTTGGGATTTCACATGATAAACCAATACAAATCAGAACATAACTGTGAAGTTGAAAGAAGTATTTAAAGATTCCTACATTAAAATCTGAAAAGTGTGATTCTTATGTATGATGTGGTGTGGTGTACTTTTACTCTAATACTCCTTAATAAAAAGTCCACGGTCCTGTTTGTTATTTAATGTCAGTATAAACTCAGCTTTAGTATGAAGATTTCGGAGGGTTGTTAAAGAACATTAGAAAACAAACAACATCATTAAGACCAAGGAACAGAGAAGATAGCTCAGGGAGAAAGTTTAAGTGCAGATGTGTGCAGAAATGTTTAAAGCAGAGTTAGGTTAATTAACCAAATCCGAGGCTTTAAACATGTCAGAATGTTGGTTAGGCCATCACACAGAAACAAAATGACAAAACTGCAAGCTTCACAACACATATTCATCCTTCTAACCTGACAGGCCAATGGAATAGTTGAAATTAAAGTGTATTGACGTGTTTACCTGGACCAATCAAAGTCCAGACAAATCCCATTAAGAACGTATGGCAATACTTGATAACTGACATTGACAGACACTTTCTGTCCATTGAATGACCTTGAGATAATTTCTAAAATAGCTGCAAGCAAGATACAAACAATATACAAACTGTCTTCCTACAGTAAATTATACCAATTTCAATAAAAAAGTGTATAGCATTAGTTGGACAGTGGTCATTTGCATAAACATGCTTGCATTTGTCGAGTTTAGGAGTCTTTTTTTCTTAAGGATTCACGGGTAAGACTTTAATTGTATCCATGAATCATTAGCCTGATTTTTAATTGGCAAAAAAATAAATATGAATATGAAAAATTGTCATGTGACGGACTCAAAATGATTAAAAAAACAAACCTTTGGGGGCCAAACTTAAAGTAAACCTTCGAAACACTTCCTGGAGAACCATCAATCTAAACTGTTTTTAAGGATTAAGAAAACTTCTGACTTTCTAAAAGTAAAATATCAAAAAAACTTAGGGATGACTACATGTGTGTTTTTTTATATCTAACAACTTCAGTGGCCTCAGACAATATACGCTTTCAAACCATCAAAGCAAACTGTTAGAGTGCTGCTCAAATATTGTTCCCAATATAAAATAAAAGGACCACATTTTGGTTTTGCTGATCTTAAAACTTTCCTACTGCTCTAAAAACAGAAAAGTATGTCAAGAGAAGAGGGAAGTGATAGTGAAGTAGTTCCACACAACAAACTTTTTTTTTTTTTTTTGCATGCGTCAGTATCATTTTAGTGAATTTCCACTTATGTCAACCATTTAGTGTGTCCATATTTGTCTCCATTCTCTGCGGTGTCTAATGCCAGCAATAAGGAGCAGAGACCAGCATGCTTTTCCTCTGTTAATGCACAAAATAATCTCCAACACGGAGATGTAATTTCTTTTTTACATCTCATCAAAGATAATTTTGATGCACCTGTAATGCCCTCTTTGGCCCGTTGTATTTATTGTCAAAATCTTTATTGTGGTAGGACGAATAACGTCCAAAGGTCTTGCTTGTCTCTTCTTCTGTGAATTATTTTCACTTCAAAAGTTTAAAGTGGAGCTATTCTAACTGTCTGTACAGTCATGAACTATGCCTAAATAGGATAGGTTTGAACCAACAAATCTTTAGATACATAAACATGCACCTACCAATAAAATCTAGGATTGCATATTTTTCCTTTTGCACTACAGGAAAAAGCTTAAGATGCAGTTTTTGATCCCTATTGCTCAAGTTAATTGATGTTTCGATCACAAGTTCCAGCAATTCCCCTTTCCAGATTATGTGTTTCAGAATGCATGAATTTACAGTGAAGGGGGAAAAAATAACTGTCTTGGCTTTCTTTGCATTTTTATAGCTTTTAATGTGTTTATTAATTGTTAACTGCATTTTTCCGTTCAAAGTTAATCAAAGATCTAATTAATGTTGATTTCTTTATATGTGTACAATGCTTGGGCTGTCACTGATTTCATCCCAACAGGCCTAGTACAAACCTACAATTGAGAAAAACTTTAACGTTAAACGTATTTTCAGCACCTTCTAAAAGTAAGACAGCAGGAGGTGTAGAAATAAAGCCACATTACGAGCTATTTTTGATATCCATTGGGAAGTTTCGCAACAACATCAAAGTCTAATTGTTTTTTAGATTATAGTGTAGTACTCATAATATTAGGATTTATTTTCCTTTATTAATTTGCTGGAAATCCCAGATCAATTACTGTAGCCTTCTTAAGTAAAAACTAACTTCCGTCTTTTCATACCCTTAACAACCATCACAAGGAAAACAAATTACCACAATTCCATTCAATAACCACCATGTTTATTTTGTTTCTCTGGCAGTTAAGCCTTCATATTCATGGGAAACAAGGGGACTAGAGATCAGTATGTCAACAATAGCCCGTAATGTTGTTTCTGTTATTTTCTGCAATTTATTTACACTCAATCTAGTGTTGAAAGTCTTACAGAAGTTATAAAAAGAAGTAATAAAAGCCTTGTGACATTATGTAGAAGTACAGATAGACATGTGTATTCTACATTCAGGGTATTGCTTCCTATAATGTGCAGTAATGACATCCAAACCAGTTTCTGATTCTGTTTACATTCAGCTGAAGTTATTTTTTGATCCACTTTAGAAAATTGTTTGCAGGGAAGCTGAACATTCTCAGGACAGCAGTCTGATGGAAAACCAAGCTGCATGTGTGTTTCTGTCGTGTGGGTGAACCTGAACACTCACTGCTATGTTTACAGCAGAGATACAGCTTAGAGGCCACAGAGGTGTCACTGACTGCCACCAACATAAAAACACATGCATAAATTAAGTAGCAATTGAGACGTACAAGATGTATGTGGAATTGCATAATACCAGTGCATGTTTTTAGTGTTTACTGTCAGGACTTTCCTCTCTGATGCTAAGCAAAGAGCAGATGGAAATAGAACTGTAATCCGAACATGTATGCACACACAGAGCCTGCTTTCACACTTTTCTCCTCAGTTCTTCTAAATTTAACACATGCGATGTGGCATGCACCAATACCCACCAAGCATCATTCCTGCTCTTACAATAACTGAGGCCATGTGAGGATACTTCACTTACACAACATTAAGAGCATAATGCTTACAGTCAATGCAAACACATGATGGGAACCCATTGGCTGTAGTATAATAGCAATGCCCTTGGGGAACAATACTATTTCTGGGCTTTGAATAGGAAACAACAGGCATCCCTGCCATTACTCTTGTTTCTGTGTAACATCCATCCATCCATCCATCCATTTTCTGTGCACCCTTGTCCCTAATGGGGTCGGGAGGTGCTGGTGCCTATCTCCAGCTACGTTCCGGGCGAGAGGCGGGGTCACCCTGGACAGGTCGCCAGTCTGTCGCAGGGCATTCTGTGTAACAGTCCTTGTTTAAATTTATATACATCAGATTGCAATAAAAATACTAAATGCTCCCAGAAAATAGTGACTTCATTTATTTTCTCATGTTCAGACAAGAAGAAGAAAACTAATTAAAAAAAACTAAAAAAAAAAACTTTAATAACCAGATTTATGTCCAACCAATCCTGTAAAAGGGGTTTAATGGTAATGTTACTGTAAACTGATTTCTAAATTCTGACACTTTTGCTCTTCTGGTAACATTTTGCAAAGTAAAGTATAAATGGACCTTGCACTTTATTTTTTCCATACAATATCCTCTGGATTTATACATCAGATGGAAAACAGCAAAAATTTGAAAAAAATAAAATAAAATAAAATAAAATGAGCATGCTTGAAACTTAAAAGGATTGTTTTTGTTTTTAAGCAAGATGGTATTAAGAGCTAAGATATTGGTCATTCAAATATTTCCACATGATTTTCTTCATGTAGAAAAACGATTTAAAATTGTACACAGCACCTTGGTGCAAGGGTAATATTAAGTAATTTTACCTCCATTACTTCTAATAGAAAAATTGTTTCTATTACCATCTGTGCTGTTATGAGTAAATGTGCAAATACAAAAAAGTGAATGAATCATTAATGACTGAGTAAACGAAATATGGCTTGAAGTTACCCAACTATAATAACAAGATAATACCGTAAGCAATGGCATACATGTATTTAAAATTTGATCATAAATTTTGTGGCATCTTATACAATAATAAAATAAAAAAGCTACAATAAAAAGTTACAATAAAGTTGTTGTTTTTTTTTTATCATCACAGGCTTATTTGGATATCTATCACAGTATGAAATTGGAACTCAAGACTGACCAATACTGCTCTAAAAATAAAAATGACCTACTTTTAAATATAGTAGGTCCTTTTTGCCCTGGTATAGGCAAATTTACCAGAGCAGTTGCATTAAGTAGTGCAACTCAATATTTTCACAATAACAAGATTTAGTCATTCAGAAATGCACGATGCTGAGAAAACCGTGCTGCAGAACATAATGAATTTATTTTTCTCCTCACCTTACAAATCAAAATCGGTCAATGAGAAAAAAATTGCTGTAGAAAGGCAGTTGATCTGCAGCTGAGTTGCTGTAGCAAATCTAATGTCAGTGGGAAACAGCAACTGTTTAAGTTTTTTCATTACATTTTTTATCATAAGAAATCAATTAACGAGCAAGTCATTATGAAACATTTTATGAAAGATTTCATCATACATTTGATTTAAGGTTTGATTATGTTTGTCATTTTATTTTATTTTCATTGAGCAATAAATTTAGGCCTTCATAATGAAATGAATTAATTATTTATTTTATGTATATGTTTGCAATTTTACTCAAATAAAATCTCATCTGTTCTTGCAGCACTCAAAAAATGGTAAATATATTCCCAAATATTTAACTTAAAGAAAACAGACAAGTGCATGTAGAATATACCTGAATGGCTTAATTATCATCATATTCGGTAGCATAGAAAGACTTAAAAAAAATAAAATAAAATAAATAAAAAAACTAATTTGGTGACAAATGCCTACTTCTTTTGTTGCGTAGAATGAGTGTATTTCAAAAGTAGCTGTGCTTCCAAGTTCAACATCCTGGCTAGTAGCCGTTTCTAAGAACAAATTTATTTTAAGGTCATGGGTGCAAACCTCTGAATAGGCCACTGATAAGCAGTCAGCATACTTTTTATGGAATCATGCGTTTTATACAAAGCTTCTTTCATCACCAGCTTACGTGACTTTTTGAGAACACCAAATCATGTGTAATAGATTTATCACTTGATTCTGAAATAGACATTTGGATGAGAGACCAGACAACATGTCATTTATCTCTTGACCCAGCTGACCTCTGTGATGCGCCCAGCAACAGAAAAAAATAATCATAAAGCATTTTACACAGGAGGGAGATTGAACAGGATTACCACTATGGCAAATGCACAAGGACTTGCAGATAAACACACTATTAGTGGTGGAGGGCAACAATGCCACAATGTCACTCACACAGGGATGTGATTTGGGTCAACCAGCAGTGGACCACGGTTTTAATTCTGCTAATGACTAAAACCTGTCTGTCTCCTCCATGGCCTTTAACCTGGCTGGCTCTTGCCAAAGGTCACAATCTGAGGATGCAGCGATCGGTTGGCCTACTTGTTTCTCCTGCTGCTTTGACTTTGATGAAGAAAGAGATGAAAGGGAGGAGGGAAGGATAGACTGAGTGTCTTGTTTCCTCTCCTCCAGCAGAGGAAATACTGATTGAGCAGGGGTGTGGGAACAGTAAAACCAGCAGCGAGATGCTCGGCAGGGCGCCGACCACCTCCTTGGCAGGATGCAGGCAAAGGGGATTGTGGGAAATTACACAGGATTAGGGAAGGCGTCTAATGCCCTCATCCAGCGGGACATTTTCATCAAGAAACAGGGCTGATGGATCGGGACAAAGAGAGAGAGAAAAAATAACCCCAGCTAACCTTTTTTTTCCTGCTTCCCAGGATTAGATCTTACAGAAACCTACTTTCTTCTCCTCTGTGGTGTTTCTTTGAAAATGTTTTATTACACATGGGAAGAGAAAAGGAGGTAACAAAATGTGAGTAGATAGTGATTGAAAACCATGCAGATTTAATTATATCACAGTTTGTGAAATGCGAGAACAATACTTTCCTTTTCTCAAACTCCAATAACTTCACATAGAGTTTACAACAAGAGTTTAATCTTAAAGCTGGGACACACAGGGCAGGTTTGTGTGCGAAAAACACTTTAAATAACCCAATCAGGCAGTTTGAGAATTTAGAACTTAGAAGAGAATTTAGAATTTAGAACAACCAAATTTTAGTTGGAGTAGCTGTTCAAGGTTGTTTTGTATCATGAGCATCAAAAATCCTGAAGAAATGCTAGCAATTTTCCTTTTGTGTGTGGCGGTAAGTGTATAAACTTAAGGTTTATCTCTGAGTGGTGCTTCGGACATCTTGTCTGATGTCTGTAACAAAGAATTAATGTACTTCTAAAACCAGAAGGAAGTCCAACTCAGTTCTAGCAAAGTTTACCCAACGACATGTCAAGTGTAATTTCAGATTTTGTAATCAAGATCTTTGTTTTCATTAGCCAATTTTCTGCCCAACTCCCTATAAACCTAGGATTTTTGGATTTCAAAACTGGATATCTTTTTTTTCACTGCACATCATGTACCTACAGTACCTTGAGAATTCAAACAAATTTAGCAACATACTGGCTATGTTGGCACATTACCTGGCTTTAGACATGCCAGTATAATATACCGTTATAAAACATGCATATAGAGGAGAGACATAAGTCTCTGATGTTCTTTTGCATATTACTGTGAAACCAGAAAAGCATTCATTATCTGATGCCATGAATGGTGTCTGAAATGTGCCACTTGTCTATGTCTTTTCCTCAGTTGTACTGATAGCTGTGGGGTAGGAAGTCCATAAAAGTGACAAAAAGACCCTGGAGCTTTTAAAGAGAGGCTTTAAAAGTAGATCTCTTTACTCCCACTTTGCTCATCCTAATGAATCAACACACAGAAGAGTAAGGGGAAACCCCTCTGCATGCATTTTCTATAGTTGGCAGGAGGGAGAAACAGGAAGCCTCTGTCTTTAAAAGTGAAAATAAAACCCAGTTAGCCTTTTTAATATTTGAGTTGCTAGGTGATGCCTGCTCTGGCATGCATTTTCTTCTCCATTTGACTGTGTCATCTGTAAAGCTGTGCTGAATGCTGTGGGAGAAGCTACTGAGAAGCTATTCACCCAACCTTGTAGCGAGGTTTACATGCCCATTAAATCAGGCTTAAACGGTGCCAATGTAGACATGCCTGCTTTATGTAATTAGTCATGGAGAGATAATTGCAAGGTCACTCTGTGTTATTGTGTTCAATCTGATTAAATCCTTCATTTCTAGCCAGCCGGTAACTAATAAGATGTTAGAGATAATGGATTATCTCTAAGCTTTGCAGAGAGATCCAACAAAGCATCAGGTTTACCCTTTGTAAAGGCATCCACTTTCAGGTTATGAACCTTAAATTATAATGCAATTTCAAAAATGTGACTCAGATTTCATGGTTAGTATAGAGGTCATATTCGTCATTTTTCTGAGACATTGGATGCATTCCTTATCAGACAGCCAGGGATTCAGTGAGGTAAAACTGATAATGAAGCAAAATGGAATTTTTTTCTCTCTCTTAAAAGAAGGTGTTTTGCAGCTGGAGGAGGTCAGAGATGACAAGCCACAGTATCTGACTAAAGGATGTAAAACTCTTCTTCAGTTACAAATGAACAGTATTGAGATACACATCACCAAAGACCACCTTCAGGGTAATATCATCCATCCATTGCCTATATCCGCCTGTCCTTGGAGAGTTCTAGTGTCTATCTTTAGAAGCCACTGGGCGAGAGGTGAGGTGCAGGGGCACTTTGTCAGTCCATCTTGTAGCAACACAGAAAAACACTGGACAAACACACACATTCTCATACCAATTTATGGGGACCAGTTAACCCAAAAGTCATGTTGTCTCACTGTTCAATGAAGAACTTGCAAAAGACCCCAGCCTGGGATTCAAAGCCAGGATTTTCTTGCAAGATGACAGTGCTGCCAGTTTGCTGCCAGTGTCAGATACACTGATATCTATGTTCTAAATCAGGGTAGTCAAGCATGACTCTGCTATGCTGCGCAGCAGAGCAGGGCGGAAACTCAGGTAGTGTAAATTCTGGGTGATAGAGAAGCGACCGCATTACGTAAAGCATTAACAAGAAAGCCTAACTGCAAAGTCATTTTTATTTTCATCTTCTTGGCAACTACCAAGCTGCAGAGAAGTAACTGCTGTCTTCTTTGGCAGCATGTTCTAACCACCCAATTGTGGACTTGTTCATCCAGCTCTTGCCATCTTACTTTCAGCCCATGATTGGCTTTTCTCATGGCTGCCGAAGGTAATATTCAATTCTTGGCTAATGTCCATCAGTCCATCATGAATTAAGTTTTACGCCTCAGTCAAAAAATCCATCACAAAGTGGAAAAAAAAAATATTTATAAGCTGCACTTGACTACAAGTCACAGGCCAAACTATGAAAAAATTGCTACTTATTTTCTTGAAAATATGGTATCTGTCTTCTCAACAGTGATCTATGGCTCTCTTTGGCTCCTCTAGATACACAGCATGTCCCTTCGCTTCTCTAATTAATGCTCTTCTTGCCAGGATTCTCATTATAGGTGGATGGCCTGGATGGTTTACAGTAGGGCCACACTTTTTAATTTTAAAATGATGGGTGAAACAGTGATCTGTGAGATATCCAAAGTTCAAATGTTGTTTTATAACCTAACCCTCCCGTCATCTCCACCACTTTCTCCTTGACCTGGCTGCTTCTTGGTGTTTCCAGGTCTGATTATGATATTTGTTTACTAGTGTTCTCTAACAGTGCTCTGAATTCTGGATTTATGAAGAGGTCAAATTTCACACAGTTGGACTCTGCTATATGACAGTTTAAAGCAGTGTTTTATTTAGGGTGTCAAATTAAAGCAGGGTTTATACAAATGTCTGCCACTCTTCACAAAAAAAAAAAAAAAATAAAAAAATGCATCAAATTCTGAAAAACGTGTCCTTTTACCATCCCCTTCACAATCCTTCCTAACATTTGGTTGGTCTGTCATATAAAATCCTAATAGGTTGCAGTTTGTGGCTGCAACATGACACAAGTTCAATGGGGTTTGAATTTGATGCTTGCAAAGCAATGTATAAAAACATGCTTCTTTCATCCAAGACAATTGTTTGAAAGATTCAGATTAATGTTTCTCAAAGTTAAAAGGAAGGCAGACAGTAACATCAATCCGGGACAACAAAACAGATAATGGCTTAAAAATGATCAGTGTTCAGACTCAAAGATTTAGTTCTCAACCTCAACTTGCCACATACCAATTCTAAAACATCTGCAAATCCTTACTGTCAGTCTGATACAGTGATGAATCTTCTGTAATTTATGATCCTCATCAAGAGCAATTTGTCAGAGATAAGTCTTTAAAGTAAATGAGGAGAAACCACAAGCTTTGTCAGAAAGTATTTCTCTTTTATTATTTAAACTTACCTCAGATAACACAGGGCAAGCAAGAGAGCCAAAGTATGGTGGTAACTGTATGTAAATTTGTTCTTACCACAAATGGCACATGTTTTTTTTAAGCTATGCAAGGCTTTCCCTGAGCCCTCCCCCTGTAATTTGGTTGCATCAGTAAGCCAGTTCCCACTTCAGGTTTGTTTAGTCAGAGCCACACAGGGCATTGAGTGTAAAAGCAGCTGTTAAATAAACAGTGTAACCTGAGAAGTGTTGTGCCCTAGTAGGTCCAGGTTTTAGGTTAAGCCATATCAGCAGTATGAATCTTAAAGACACTTGAGGTGTGACACCTTTTTTATTATTTTGTACCCCTGGTGACTTCAAAAGTGTGTCATCACATGCTGTTTGCATCTCTGCTGAGCAAGGGACTCATGTTTGTGCAAGAAAGCCTCGAGACAGGAAGTAGCACACTCAGCGGTGACTCAAAGAAGAATAAAGTTCATTTTAGTTCCAGTGCATATGTTGAGATCAGATGATAGCTCTTTCCTTAGAAATTGTTGCATCATGAAATTTTTAAAGAAGGGAGATGTGTGAAACTAAAAAGGTCGTGGTGGGTGGTAGCCACAACAAACAGCATCAGGGCGGATTCTCATTTAGCCACCAGTGAGTGCACTAAGCCTACAGTTTGTCCAGTAAAAATCAACAGAGTCCCAGCTGGCAGCCTGTTTCTGCTGCCCAGACAACAGTGGAGCTCTATAACAATGGTGCAGGACAGCTCACACACACACCAAGAGTCCACTTGTTTGCATTCCCTGCTGCATGACACAATCAAATGGGGTCAAAACCCTCCAAGCCGATTGGTCAGCCATGGCAAAATTGCTGATCGGGTCCAAAGATCACAAAGTAGTGCCAAAAGGTGACATCAGCGCGTGGAGCTTAACCAGTAACAGAGAAGAGAGAGACACTGGGATGAGTTTAAAGCAACATCCTACTTTCATACTCTGATGGGTACAGTTACAGTCACACTAAAGTGATGGTATTCACCAAACATCTTGTTTGTAGATTAAAGAATTACTCTTGAAACACAACACATATTTTTTTATTTATAGTTTAACAAATAGCTGATTTTGGTTTAGAACGTATCACACTGCACTATATTCAAAATTTTACTTTACACTGCTTTGTCTGTATGACTTGATTTGACCTTTCTTTTAATTATCTAAATGACCTCAGTCACAGCTGCTCCAGTGCCTTGGTTCATGAACTGAGAGGTGGAAAAATAGCAGAGGGAGCCTATCTGGAGACCAGCAAATTGATTCATACCACAAATAAGGATTATGGGGGAAAATGGTTTTAAAATAAAGGTTTTACTTTTTTTTCATATTTTTTCCCATTGCTCTTTGCAAATAACCCAGAGCTTAGTAATTTCATATATTTAAGTCTAATCATAAATGTGAAATTCAATTTGGATCTGTGATTTGACTGTACTATTCTAACATATAAATATGTTTTCATCTATTGCAGTGCTGGGAGTATCTTTGGACTCATTGTCCTTCATTATGGTGAACATCTACCCAACTGACTGACTTTTTTCCATGGCATTGTATTGGTTTTATCCAACCTTATACATAGTGATATAACTACTGAGCTTTCATGTGTTAAGTAAAAATGGCCAATATTAGTCTGAACTGTCACTATGTTTATTAGCTGTACTATCTAAGTCAGCAGATGTTGTCTCATCTGCTTGATGAAGTTAATCACCAGCCCAGCCCCTGGAGGAAAGTTGTTTATCAGCTAACACCCTGTTTTTAGTTCAATGCTTTTGACCCTTTTTGTTCAGACAGAAGAACCAAGTTTCCCTTTATTGTGACACTGACGAATCACTTGAGTTTGAAACTTTGATTAATAAACTTTGACTAACCAGAATCCTGGAGAGATTTCTACAAACTACCCCAGGAGCTGGATTGGACACCACTTCTACCTTCTTAATCATCTGGATAAACATTTGACCTTCAGTGATGTCTATGTTTTAGATTAAATGATAAATTTACTTGAGATTCTACTAAAAAAGGAAATGTCTAAATTGAAAGGGTTGTGATATGCATGGGTACAATCGTAAAATAACAATCAAACATCATTGAGACTGTTTCAAATACACCAAGATGGAACCCATCTTACAAAAACATATTTAGATAAACCAGTTTAGTGGTTCTGGACACAATCTGCAGCACATTTTCCTGTTGTCACACACTTGACTTAAATGAATGGGTAATTAACCGGCTTCTACTGTGCTTGATGGCATGTGAAGTTTATCTTGCCACCACACACTGAGGAGGAGGATAAGGAAGGTTAAAAACAGATCACTCTGTAAAGATTTTTACACACGTCTTCATTGACAAATTCCAATAATGGTGAAGCACTCTGTAGATTCAGTGTGCCTAAGCTAAACACAAAACAAACCAATGCTGAAGATAAATACTGAAAAAGTAGTAAAAAACTCTTAATGTTTGCTTTAAACATTACGATTATTTGAATGAAAATGGTACACCATACATCATTCTAACAGAAATACAATTTTGCTGCTGAAATGACTCTTCAGGAAGTGGGGCTTGAGATTTGGGGAATTTTGTTAAGCCAGTCTTTGCTCAATGTCCTTATAACTTTCCACTCATCTGATAAAGAAAAAAAGTAATTTTCTATAAACTTTTCAGAGATTTTATCAGAAGTTGTTAATATATTCACTGAAGTCACAGGGCATGCTGGAGTAGTTAGGGGATTTTCTGACACCTATTGTACAAAACCCAAAATATCCCAGTAGTGATGAAAGAAAATCACTTCCTCTTTCTGCTTTCATTTTCCTACATTTTTTCCACTAGAAGTGTAAAACAAAACCTAAAGAAAAAAATATATATATATTTTCGTCTCTAGGACTTGTTTAACAATGAAAGAGATTTCCTTGGAAATTACAAAATGTGGCGGTTTAGTAAAGTTTATTAATGGACCTCTTAGTCATTGTGTGTCACATCTACATGCCTTTTGACTAGCTTTGGACAAGAAGGAGCTTGAAATTTTATCAAATGGGACAATCATATCTCACACATATCCAAGCAAACACCATGTCAAAGCTATGCAGAGCAGTTCACAGCCTCATGCTGGCTGGTTTGCCTGGTGACAGAAACTGGTTGGCACCGGGCGATGTGAGCTGTGTGCTTTTGTCTACGTTGCAAATTGGATCTGATTCAGCTTGATTCAAGCTGGTGACTGCATTTGGGGAAGTTCTCCTGAAAGACTGACGGTTGCCAGCTTGTCGCAAGAAGGTTTTGAAACAAACATCAGCGCTTATGAATTACTTAACACATCATCACATTTTCTAAGTACAGATGTCAGTGATACTCAATGCAGAAACAAAAACTTACAGTGAATCACCAGTAGTCCAATTTCCTAATGACAATTCTTGGCAAGATACGAATTTCCAAATTTAAATGAAATCGAAACACAAATTTGAAGGGGAATTTTTGGCTTCAGTAAAGACTATACTGAAAGAGCAAATTCTGAAAGATTCCAACATATTGAATAAGCCTTTTCATTTTATATTACTGAATTTTATCTGAGAAGGCAAGTAATACAATGGATATTTTTTCAAAGTTTTGTAAATCTCACTCTCCTTCTTTTAATGTTGAGCTCCATTAAGCTACATAAAAATAATAAGGCGAATTGAAAACAGAAAGATGGGTGTAAACAGTTTTTTTATGTTGTAGACTGATTATTGAGAGGACTGAAGAAATATACTGCTGATATGAGAATTCCTTGGTATCATTCTTCACATGCTTTTGCTGTGACTTGCTGTGAAACAACATTGACTTCAGTTGGACTCTTCTTGCCTGAAGCAGTTTCATTCTTCCAGAAATGAGCAGGTTTCTCTCTGGTCTTGTCACGTAGCCTGTTTACTGCCAGGTCCTGCTGGTGTATGATGGATGGTCTCTGTTAAACACCACTGTGTCTCTGTCTCTGTTTTAATTGATTCTTTAAAACAATAAACTTGTCTTCTGCTAAATGTACAACAGAACAGGGCGGTTTGTTGTTTTTCTGGCATGCCACTTACCTATAGTTTATCCTTACTGATAGTAATCTGAGATAAAACTTCACATAAAACTTTCACAAGATGTGACATTCATCAGAACCAGAATTTTTTATAGAGTTACCTAAAGTTCTTAAAATCCCTCAAGGAAGTTACTATTAAATTATGAACTGTCTGGAACACCTGAGTTTTTTGGCACACTTCACAATAAACTTTCTATCTGTTTGGCGATAAAAAAAAATAAAAATAAAAAAATCTCAGTCTCAATATAACTCTACTTTTATGATTAACTACTTGGAAGAGCTGTGCTGTAAAATATTTATGAGTCTCCACTCCAGTCATTGCTCACTTCAATTTCTCGTTATGTCATCAGAATGATGAATTTGTTCAAAATACCACTGGAACTTACCACTTGCAACTTAGCAGTCTGCAGCACCAACTCTTCAGATAAAAATGCTTTTCTTGTACATCCAGTCAAACTGGTAAATATCTTTCTGGCAGAACACAGAGGAGGATTGATCATGATCTTCAGTGTGGACAGTCTCTGACTAATTTGACTTCTGCTGTTTTAATTGTGGGTCTTCTATGATTTCAAAAAATGATTTCCAACAACTTTGAAACACAAAGTAACTGAAGCAATGGTGGAGAATCAAATCTGGGATCAAATGGGTTTTTTTTCACTGCTTAGTTATGTGAAGCTAATCCTCATATTTTCAAAAATAAGTACTTAAGAAATGGCTACAACAAACATCTTTTTCCCAAATATGTGCTTTGAAATTGGTTTACATACACCATATTAAAAGTCTGTCTAAATCAGATTAAACTTTTACTGTTTTGTGTCAGTTAGGATTACCAACTTTATTTACAATTGCGAATCCTTAGATGAACCTTAGGATTCACCTCAGGTTCCTAAGGTGAACCTTTGTGAATAAAGCCTGTGAATAAAACCTGGGTCGATACAGTGTGTGCCATTCTATCAAAAACCATTCCAGCGTAATAAAAACAGATCAGAGTGAATTTTGGAAAAACACAGTCCGCTCTGATTGTGTGATCCTGGGGAGTTTTATTCAGAGTAGTTTTTACAACCTTACCAAATGAAATAAGCCTCCTTAAAAGAGAAAATATAAATTATTTCAGTTATATTAAAAAATGTTCATGTTGAAACTGACATCATTAAAGTTTCATTACAGTTTTTATTTCTGCAACAAACGTGATGTTTCTGAGTGCTGGTCTTTACATACATTTTCAAATTTTGTCCAAATTCATTAAACCACATCTGTAAAGTTTAAAATGGTACAGGCTAAGAATGGACAATATGCACAAGCAAACAAAAAAACTCAGAAAAAAAAAATCCAACATTTATATGGGAAATGTCCAAGGTGTTCATCTCCTCACCCTCAATAGGCTTCTGACTCTGGCCCTGCAATGATAAGCTGATATCGCCTAGGGATGGATGGACATTTATATGTATAATTCAAAATTTAATTAGCTTCACCAAATTAATTAATATATTGAATAATAAATTAGAAACTTTGAAATATTTTAAGAAAAGTATTTATCTGTGATATTTTATTTAACTAATCACATACATCACTGCTAGTTTTCAATGGCTGGAAGGTAATTTAGAATCTGTTCTAAGGAGGAACTTTTAAAAACTGAAATCTGGAGCAGGTAGGAGGGAGAATAATGGAAAAGAAGAGTAAGGGAAAAGATTAATCAAGTAGTTGAATGGTAAATGTTAAATAATTTTCTACTAGTTCCACAATGTTGTGGGTAGGGGACCAATTTAAGGTTATACTGTCCTGGGCCCAGACAAAACTGTCAGCTGCCATGACTATAAGTTAAACATTGTAAATATATTAGAACCAAATAGTAGGATGGGGTGAGCACAAATGGAGGGAATGCAGAGGTGAAAAATATTTCTAATTGTTTTCGGGGTATGAAATGTTGGTAGCAAGACCCAAAGGCAGCACATGGGATTAAAAATGGGGCAAATTGATCTGAGGCCTTACCAACCAATGAGTTAGTCTGGTCTTAGACGTGTAAGATTTTCAGATCTTTTCTTCTCAAAATTGTAAAACTCTTTCACAGAAAATCCCCAAAAAGAAGCTCTATCAGAAGTGTTGCATAATTAGAGTGGGAGGTCTTTGTAGCTATACTGTGAATAATTTAATAGCAGCTGGGAGAATCAACACATTTCTTTGTGTCTGTTGAGTTTAAGCTGAACTGGTGCCGCACCAGCCTACACTGTGATATTGAGAAGGCAACAGTGTCTCAAAAGCGTTTGACTGTGATGGAGAAGTGGAAAAAAAGGATTGAATGAGAGTAAAATGAGTGTTAAGGGGGGAGGTAAAAAGAGTTAGGGGAGGCAGGTGGGTGTGGCAAGAATGAAGGAATCCTCTGCTGCTCAATGTCAAAGCAGGGAGGACTGCAGGGGAAGTAAGAGGATGGGGGAGGTTTGAAAGACAAGCTTATCGGTCTGTTTGTGATGATAGAGGGGAGCAAGCTGGCTGTCTGAGTCACAACAGGACAGAAAAGCAATCCAAAGGGCAGGATTTCATGGAGACAGTTAATGTGCGTCGCACCTCCTGCCTCTCCAGTAGCACTGCAGAAAAGGCTCAGAGTGTATGGATATTTAATGAAACACCCCCACTCTCATCCTCCACCAAATCTGCTCACTAGCACCGGAGTCCAAAGGAGGAGGAAGAAGAAAGTAGGGCACGTCTGCAGATTTAATGAAGCAAGAAAAAGCTGCATGACAAGCTTATGTTTTCTCCTCCAGCAGAGCTACTCTTCTCAAAAGACAGTCTCCTTTCTGCCCTGACATGCAGCCACAGAAATGCAGTATTATTAAGACCATCCCATATGATTTCCCTCAATTGTGTAACATGGTGGATTTTGTGGGATACTTAACGGCGGGATGAAAGCCAGAGAAATGAGTCCCGTCCACAGCATGTCAACGCAATCACGTTTGATCGTTTTTAGAATGTAATCCCATTGAGAAGGCTTACGCTGCATTAAATCTCAAACCTCCCCTTCTCATTTCCGAACTGTACTGGGTCAAGTCACAATGAACTTTTCTTCAAAAATGATTCAGCTACTACTAATTCAAAAATGTATCTCTTATTTTTGGATAGCAAACAGGCAAAATTATATTATTATAATACATTTGTATGTAATGGAAGATATTTTAGATAAAGGCTAAGCTTGGGGAGAGATGAGCTTGAGGATTCTTAAATGGCTCTCTTTGATGGCTGGTATTTCTGTTGATGCCTACTTCACTTGAAGTGATTGTAGCAGTCTTTTTTATCTCGCAGTGTGGATAAGATATATTTTATCTCTAAGCTTTTTCAATTCAATACAACCAGAATGAGATCTCTATTTGACGGTAGAATGCAGAGTTGCAGAGTGTCAACACTTGTAATTTCACAATATCAGGATACTGATTGGGTGTGATTTTTGGGCCATTTCAATGGACATGCACTCTACTTCTCCACATTAAGAAAATACCATTTAAGGTTGAATGGTGTTGCCAGAAGGACGTCTTCTGCTCATCTTCATAGGAAGCTATTTTTGACACAGGCTCCACTGGCCTTTCAGCAGACATAGAACTGGCTGCAGAGATTTTGGCTTGCGTAAAGCTCAGGAGCACCTTTGTGTTTTGAACTTTGAAAGGTCAAATGGGAGAGGAAAATATAATTTTTAAAAGTGTTATTTTGACATTATTATTAGCAATATTTCTTTTTCACATTTTAGTGAGTTTGGAGGAAGATTAGGAGATTGTCAGTCAGAGCGAGCATTTAGCATGTAGTTGCAGTCTAGAAGTATTTCAACAAGGTTTAGGATTGTGTTTATGATCATTTTTTAAAAAGCTTTTTTATTCTAGAGTGCATTTGTGAGGTCAGACACTGATGTTGGGCAAGAAAGCTTCTCTTGTAATTCATCCCAAAACTCTTCTTTTGAGTTGGAGTAAGGAGGGGGGCATCTCAAAACCTGTTCCCTCAAAGCTGGGGACATGAAGGTCCAACATGTTTTTTTAATGCAGCAACATCAAGAGTTAATTTTAGAGGAAATAAAGGCTTGACCACAGCTCCAGAAAAGGAGTTCCACACAATAAATGCCTCGTCACCAAGCTTTCTACTATGCTGAATGGAGTCAGCCAAGTACTGTGCCTCTGGTAACTGCCAGAACCAAACACAACCATTGGATGGAAAAACAAATAGGGATGATTCATAATGCTCAACAGCAAGTAGCATCTGCTCTAGAGTGCAGTGGTGGTCGTGTTAGGCTTGGAAGCAGCTACTTGTCTATAGAAAGTCGTTATGTTGAAGCTTTCATATGCATGACCGGTGACATCTTCGCATCAGCATCTACTGACACAGGTCTATGATTTCACATGGCCTGCTACTGTGTAGATGTGTTGCAGTCATTCCAAATATTTTCCAGTAAACTGTTGAAGATTTAAAGATAAGGAAGTTTCATGATTCGACTTACTGTAAAGGTAGTACCTTTACACAATACTACACTAGATTTCACTGAGCTCCTGGGAGTGAGTCATTTAATTAATGTTTGTAGAAGCAGTTTGCTTGCCTGATTTCATACAACTGTAAGGAAGGATATGACTTAAACACCTAAACCTTAAACCCTAAACTGAATAAATTCAGTTATTGGGATGGGTAAGTGAATACTTATTGTGATATTATATATTTATCTATAGCTTTGCTATCTTTTTTTCTTTCCTTAATAAATGACAACTAATTTTTGGCTCAATTTGTCTTTTGTCAGGTATCTATTTCCTTTCTTTGATTTCATTCAGTTGTACAAATTACACAATCCTGAATATCCATCTGTAGTTAGGCCAGAATGAAGACATATCACAATGTAACCAGCTAGTCACTGAGAAACATCTCAGTTTGAGGCAATAATTAAATCTGAAGATAAGCTTATGCTTTGCTCATCATTAAACCTTACTTA
Source organism: Brachyrhaphis terrabensis (assembly GCA_903067065.1). Classification (NCBI taxonomy): domain Eukaryota; kingdom Metazoa; phylum Chordata; class Actinopteri; order Cyprinodontiformes; family Poeciliidae; genus Brachyrhaphis; species Brachyrhaphis terrabensis. The sequence continues at coordinate 5,293 of CAEGAG010268359.1, read as the reverse complement.
CCTTTTGGAGCAGATTCAGTAGTTTTTACTGGTTTTACACCAGTTTATTTTGTGTGTAATTAAGGAGATAGGTTGTTTTGACAAGGGTTTGGTGAGTGACAACCCCAATGAGCAACAATGTGACTTGAAGTTTTCCCAAGAGGTTGACGAACTTTTGCAAACATTCTTGTGGCAGACTGAAGCGTATAGCATTGTGGTTTGTGGTCTGTAACATTGGTTTAAAAAAGGAAGAGGAAGAAACATATAGGCTGCTTTTAATTGTTTTTCACAAAGAAATCTTATTATCTGCCTCAGTTCTTACTTTAAATCAGTGGTTAAAATTTTAACTACTATAGTTTTACCTCCAAAATGCTTGAAATTTAAGAGCAATGATTCCGTGTTCTCTCTCCAGCTGAGTCACAAATAACTTTGATGAGAAAATAAAAGGTCTGACTCTTCACCTGAACTTTAAAAGTCCATTTTCAACCCAGGTGAAATGAAAAAGAGAGAGGACCAAGAAGAGGAAAAGATTGGAGTTTTTCAATGTACATTTGATTACTGTCTGATTACATATAGTACTAGAGGAAGAGGCATCAACTTTCTCACATACCTCACTGAGTGCTTTACTGATAGACTAAAATAACACAAATGACTCTTCCTCAGCATCTGAGTCAAAAGAACTTTGGAAATGCTCACAGAAATGTATTCATTCATCCACAGAATAGGTTTAACCTTGGGGAAGAATGCATTGCTATTATTTATTCATGCTTTCATGCTTTACAGGTTTCTATCATGTCAGTATTTATTAACATTTAGTGTAACTGCCTCTTACTTTACAGGTGAATCCAAATTAATTGGAATATTATATTAAAAACGTAATTTGTGACAGTAATTATTTAACTCAAACTAAGCTCAAGTAACATTGGCTTAATGATCCAGCAATCAGTTATTGATACCCACACAAGCAGAGTCAGACACAAAAGTTCAATGTTTAAGAAGTTGGCTCTTCACAGAGTGTTCTTTCCAGAAATATTAATTAAAACCATGGGAAAACTGTGGTTTTAAAAAATAGTCCTTTGAATCACTGGGCTTAGATTCACATGGAGAGCTCATTACACAGAAACATATCTGAGACACGGGCTACAACCAAGTATTTATTGGATGTATGGAGATACTTCTCAGTAGGATAGTACTGAAAATTGTTTTCATTGTATATTCATTGTAATTTTGGCCTAAAACAAGCAAAGGAGGTGAAGGAGGTGAAGAAAAAGAAAAGTGTGCATGAGGCTAAGCCCAGGGCCAAGCAAGTTTCATGGTGCATTTAAAGGAAGGACATGCCACATTATCCCTAAGGGACCCCTTTAAAGTTGCAGACTATCTGTGGCTGCAGCCAACAGCTCTCAAATCACTGCAATCACTAAAGGCCCATTGTAACAATATAACCTTACAATGATCCAAATCACTATCAGTTTTTGGTTGGCTGGTATGCAGACATATCAATAGAAAGCCATTCCTCCTTCTTATGTATGCTCCTCACTTCTTATTCTTTTGCTCCTATTGCAAACTCTGATATTGCGTCTTTACTGTCTGGTTTATGACACATTCAGTGGGGGTTAATGAGAGAGCAAAGATGATATCATTAAATTAATTTGATGTTGTGACAAGTCTGCAACGCTGGACAAGGTGAGAGTGAAAGAAAAGTACAAAAATAAAAGGCTCAAGGTAAAAGCATTTACTTTGATCTTTATTTTTTGCCCCAACAGGATTCTTTGTTGTTTGTTCTTTGTTCATGCAGTGCAAAAACTCCAGCACTGATGTTTTAATTTATCTCCTCACTGCTAGAGGGAATGAAATAGGTAAGGGCTGTCCCACACGGGTGCCCTTGGTTTTATGTCTGTGATTAAAAATGGGCCACACAGATAGGAAATGAGTACACTCAGTAGTGGTGTGGATATATTGATTTTCTGTTTCTGTCTGCACCTCTTTCTTTCTTCCACCTCCACTTCTTAATGAAGGAAGCCTCGACTGGGTCTGAGTCTGCACAAGTAGACAGGAGATGCCCAGCTGCTCTACTCCACATAAGGAAAGTCAGATTGCCACTACATGATGTAAGTCACTGCCCAAAGCCTGTGTGCAAAGCTTTAAAGTGTATAGGTACAGTCACAGAAAAAATAGGAAATTCCTACTATTGTTCTGTTCTTTCACAAAAATATCGTCGTTGGTGTCTTATCTTATTTTGTATCCAACTCTCAAAAGCAAGTGATTCAGTTGCACTCACTAAACAAACAAAAAATATTAATAAAAATGTGTTTCCTAGTGGAGGAAGTAGTTAAATGAGCTTAGGCTAAATAGTGTAATAAATAGTGTTATCTCTTTTGGATAAGATAACTTCTTTTACCACTCCACCAGTCTTTGACACCAATTTAAGGAAGATTTACCCACTTTTAACATCAGGTATTAGATGTTTGAGGGGTTTCTTGCATGCACAGCTGGTTTCAAGTCAGCCCACCGTATCTGAAAAGAATAAAGATATTTGATTTGACTATACTTAGAACTTTCCATTTCATTAGCTTTCAGTCAGTACTTGGTGGATGTACTGGTATGTTTTGGGTCACTGTTACATGGGTTTCAGTTCTGCTTCAGATTTTTTTTCTTCTGTTTTTACAATTTTCTCTCAACAAAGATGCTGGATTCCAAAAGAGTGAGCTGGTCAGATCCTGCTACATTAAAACATTCCCAAAACATCCCCAAACCCATGTGGGATGTTGTGGTATGAGATTGTTTTCCAGGAATAGTATATGTGGTTTATGCTAAAGATGTCTTCTGTTGTGGTGTCCACATAACTCAGTTGTAGACTCATCTGTCCAAAGAATATTGTACCAGGATTATACTTAACTCTGCCTATATTCATGTATTTGTTTATAAGATTTTTAACCAAGGCTACCCCCTTCCACATTTCCAAATGTTAAACATGTGCAGTCTGATTTTACAGACTTTTCTATTAACTGGAGATATACCCTGTTATAGATCCTGCAATGACATTTAGGGCTTTTAGAGATTTCCTGTGGCATCCAGCATTCTCCTCTTGTGGTGAACTTGTGTAGGCATCCGTACCTTGCCATGTAGGCAGCTGTTTTGAATATACCCACATATTGGCTGTTTTTCACACAAGAAAATCTACCTCCATCAACCAAACAGCAGACGGTAGAAAGTGGACAGCAGGTGTGGTGCTCTACTGCTTCGTCTTGCCTGCTTGTGAAGAGCATCTACTTAAGTAAAATGGCTGCTGTCAGCACTCTGGAAAAGCAGTCAACATGGCTAGCACTCAGCCCGTACTCTGCTGGTTTATCACAGGGCTCTTCTCATGCTGTCACCCAGCTTGTATGTCACCAAGGTCACGTGGTCACAGGACGGCCATTAGCCCAGTCCGGAAGTCTGTATGAGGACTAGGTCACCTTCAGTTCTCTAAGCATCCTGTCTTTCTCATTTCATTCCAGAGGTTTTGACATTTTAATGCCTCATAAAGGACTGGGACAACTTTGGCTGAGGGTCAGATTGTATAGGTGGTCCCAGTGCTCAAGAAAGAAGACTGGAAAGTGTGGTGACTATTGAGGGATCACTCTTCTCAGACTCTAAGGGAAAGCGCACCTTTTGTGTTTTGCTCAGAGGTTCTGGTGCCTGTTGAACCTCAGACTCAGAAAGAGCAGTGTGGCTGTTGATCTTAAACTTGACAGAGTTCAGTTGTGTTTTGTAGAGGTGGAGAAGGCTTAAAAAGATGTCACTGGTAACTCAGGAGAAGCTGAAAAGATCCACAGCTAGGGCGGGACAGAAGACAACCGAAACATAAAGGCTGACCAACAGGGGAATAGTTTAGATTAAATCATATTCATCAGTCATTGTGGCTCAAAGTCCTGATCTGGACTTTGACTTTCCACTTTTAGTTGCAAAACTCTGAAAACCATGCAACTTTTTTCTTCCTCTTTGCCGTCATGTACTTTGTTTGGATATATTATTCAAATGCAACCCCCCGCCCCCGAAAAAAAAACATTTGAGCACAAATAACTGAAAGGGTTTATGGTTCATGAATATTTTTAAGTCATGCATGCACTTATTACTAGGTCAGTGAACCAGAAGTGTTCACAGACCTGACTTAACTTCCTGGATAAAGAAGAATCACACCTAAACAAAGCTCTTGCAAAGGCTGTATCATACCTGAACAGTTTTTATATCTTCACTTTCTTATTGTAAAATATATGTATATTGAAATAAATATTGTGCAAAAGCAGTAATTCCAAAAACAGCTAACATGAATATCCTCCACCCCTCCGGTTTCTCACATACTAGTACATATCACTTTAGTTCCCAGGACTCAAGCCTAAATGGATTTACACAGCAATTGTCTCTTTGTGCCAGTAAATCATCTCAACAGGGTGGTTGTGACTCACTGGGTTTTCCTTCATGCTGATGCAAGCCTGACAATTAAATTGGTTGATATGAAAACAGATGAGAGGATGAGATAGCGGAGTTAAAGTAGATGTGATGGTACCAAAGAGCCCAAGAGGGAGCATAAAACAAGAGAGTTGAAGGTCTTGAATTGTTTTCCAAGATTAAACAAATAACAGATAAAACATTAGTAGATGTGGGGCTGTGCAAGGACAATTTAAAGGTACAAATAATTTAGATATACTTATTTGGATGAAAAACAAAATGTGGTGGTAAAAAAGTTTTAAAAAAGTGCTAAAAGAAAGAAAAAGCCAAGGGGCTAATGGGCTTGTGGCTAATCAATTCTGACTGATGGCCACTTTAGAGTGGGCCAGGCTGACAGATGGAGACCATCCGTCTACTTTAGTTTTCCCCTGACTCCGAACTCACCACACCAGAAACACATCAACACCCAGCCCATCAACCCTGACCCCAACTCTCTGGAGAAAATCAGACATCGTGCTCAGAGACACGTTGGACCCAGCCAGTGCCTGTCAGATGAGTCTTTCCATTTATCATGTAAGGAGAGCCACATCATGAGTTTGTCCTGTCATCCCTGACACGGATGGGATTTAGTGAGTGCTGCATCAGTTGTAGATTGATTTTCTATAAGTACTGATTGGACTAAATGAGCATGAGTTCGATTGCGCACTGAATGAGTTACAACTCACTCAACCACGTGTTCATTTCTACACTTTCTCTCAGCGGGCAGAAAAATCAGACACTGGTGACTCTATTCTCCATAACTGTTTAACCTTCCTATGGTGTTAGGGTCCCTACGGACCCGTTTTGAGTTTTAGCATGCATAAAAGTACTTCATACATTTGTTTTT